>PVIY010017156.1:0-35783 GCA_004026745.1 Myrmecophaga tridactyla
CTTTTCATCTTTCTGACAAAGTCCTTTGAAGTACAGAACTTCAGTTTCCAGAAGTTCCCATTTATCTATTTTTTCTTTTGTTGCTTGTGCTTTGGGTGGAAAGTCTAAGAAACCGTTGCCTAGCACAAGGTTTGAAAATGCTTACCTGCATTTCTCTGTTTTATGTTTTATGGACCCAGCTCTTGTATTTAGCTCTCTGATCTGTTTTGGGTTAATGGGCAGGGCCTAGATTGATGTTGCGCAGACTTTTTCCTGCCTCAGCTCATGTGATTGATTTTTGAGGCAGGACACTGCCCCGGGAGGCCTGGCTGCTGTCACGTATGGTTTGCATTTTAGTTTCAGCTTCGCCCCATTTTCTCTCCTTCAGCAGTAGTTTAGAATGTAAATGTTTGAGGGATATGACTTGTTCTTCTTTCTTTCTTTAAGAAATTGTAAGCATTAGTACTTTTATTTTTGGTAAACATTTATTTGAAATGCCTTGCACAGCTACTCACAACATACCACAGCCTGAACCATGGCAACAAAATTGAGAAACTCAGGTCTGTGTTCAAGAGAACCCATGAAATAAAGATTGGGATTCAGGTTGGGATGGTGGTCGCTACTGATATTAGTTTTACTGCCACTCAGGAGCCCTGGAGCCATCAGTTTTGTCTGTTGGGAAGAGAAGGGAACATCACAGTGTAACCGAGTTCTTGGAAGGTCAGAGTTTGCGGTCAGGCAGAGCTAGCTTAGAACTTCCAGGCTGCCACACTAGCTCTGTGGCTTTGAGCAAGTTACTTAACTTTTATAAACCTCAGCTTCTTCATCTGTAGAATGGGAATAGTGATAGTTCCCACACCTGAGGGTTATTGTGAGTTAAAAAGATAATCTGTGAAAGTCACTTAATTTTGTTACTTTTTTGGAGGGAGTAAGTTAAAAATTGACATCCATATTGGGATTATCTGCCTCGAAGGAGAAGAGGAAAACCCCTGAAGCAGGGACTGCGTATGCTATGCCTCATGCCCACCATCTCCAGCCCTCAGAGGTGACCTGTGAGTGTTTGTGAAGGAAGCGCAGACCTCTGTGCTTCTGGACTCTCTTTTCCTGTGCAGGCTGGCCCGAGGGTGAGCCGAGTGCTTGGACGCCACCACTTGGGCTGGAAATGTCCACAAAGAAATGTCCCATTTCCGTGTGAGTCCTCTTTAGGGGTAAGAGGTCCCTTGAAACATAGTGAGAAAGAGCCCAGCCCAGTGGCAGGTGGCGTTTGACTCAGGCTCTCTCCCCACAGGCCGCTGAGAAGGGCCACACGGATGTCTGCTCCCTCCTGCTGCAGCACAGCCCCACGCTGAAGGCTGTCCGGGACCGGAAGGCACGGCTCGCCTGTGACCTGCTGCCCTGCAACAGCGACCTCCGGGACCTGCTTGCCAGCTGAATTGCCAGCCTCCTGTCCATGCTGCCTTGCAAGGGTGCACAAGTCAGGTGTCCGGCCCTGACCTTGGTCAGCTCCCATGCTGCAGGAGGGGGAACAGGCTGGAAGATCCAGGCCGAGCCCCACGTTAGCCATGGTGGACACAGGGCAGCAGACTTGGGGGCTGCAGGTGCCTGAGCCCTGGTGGACAAGCAGATTCTGAGTTAGTTCGTGCAGAAACATCTATCCATTTGGAAGAAAATAAAGTTATATCCTTCCTTCATCTCACACACAAAAGTAAATTCCTAGTAGATTAAAGACCTAAATGTATTAAAAAACAAATACATTTTGTTTTGGGTAAGAAGAAAATATGGACTCGATTACCAGTTAACAGCCACTTCCTGGCTGTGTGGCTTTGGTGCAGGTCTCGTGTTCCTTTGATTCCTTAGTTTCTTCTGCAAATCGAGAATGATGGTGACCGGGTCCTGCTTCAAGGCCACGGCGGGACTGACAGGGTGGATACATGGAAAGTGCTAAAGGAAGGGCTGGCATGGTGCCAGCAAAGTATCAGGGCACCCAGCTCCCCACAAGTGGATCAGTACTTGCTTTTATACAATTTGCATATATACATTCCTTTTTCAGGCTTCCACTTTTCTTTAACTTTGCTTGTGGTATCGTTCTTCATGGAAGACAGTCACTGTAAGTGGAAGTTTGCAGTATCTTAAAATTTAGATGGGCAGAGCCAATGATTGCTTCGTCTTGCTGCGCTAGAGAAATAACCTGTGTATACAAAGATGTGCACGGAAACCCCGGCGCACTGTGGAAGCGCTGGTGCTGAGCCAGCTCACCCAGATGCGGGGCCTGACTTGGGGCACACGCTTCCAGCTTCCAGCGGGGCCAGTAAGGGGCAGGCGGAGCCATGGGTGCAGGCGTGGGGAGGGGGCTGAGTCGCATTTGCCTCTTAATGTATATCTACAGGAACATTATGTAAATCCACAGGAAAATCGCCTGAGGAGCGCACGTTCAACTGTTACCCTGGTCTCTGGGCCGGCGTGGGAAGAGTGGAGAGTCAAGGGGTCATGAGCTTCCCCTGCAGTGTTCAGATTTTTTACAAAATAAGTTCTTCGGCACCAATTAGTTTCCTGCTGAGAATTTCTGATATAGCCTGTTAGTGCAAAATGCCCTTTTTCTTGAATGTTGAAGGATAAGAATTTTAGATTTGCGGTGGACAGTGGAGTCCAGAGCTAAGGTCTTGCTTTCCTTGTCTGTTTGCCCTCACTCTAGTCTAGGTAACTTTCCCTTCTCATAAGCAAAGACAGAAGCACCCTGGGGCCTAAGGACTGCATTTCCTTAAATAGCCATGGGGTGACGATCCCTCAGGGCCTGGAAGGACTTGGAGAGGCGGGCTCTGTGGATGGGAACAGCAGCATGCCGTAGGGAGCTCCTCCTGGCTCGCACCCCTCCCCTGGCAGCCTCCTCCCTGCATAGCTCAGCTTCTGGAGTCCTATTTACCAGGCCCCTGGCTTCCTTCCAAGGGCCAGGGCAGATCTCAAGGCCCAGTGAAGGTGTGCGTGGCCTCCCACGGGGAGTCAGGAGGCTTGGCCTGGGTGCCTTGAGGCAGGCCGATGGGAGACTGCATTCAGCGGTTACTGTGGCACAGGCTTGTCCGCGGGGACCTGCGCGAGAAGCATGGAAGGGTTTTCAAGAGGTAAGGGGTGCTGGTGGCGGCCAGGCTTGGCTGCTCGTGGGGGTGTAGCTTAAGACATTGGCTCCCAGGAGGGGTGGGGGAAGAATTGGTACCGTGCGCGGGGTGAGGCACCCGGGAAAGGAAACCAGCAAGCAGGGACAAGGCTATGGTGAAGCTGGGGACTAGAAGATCAGGAAGCCTGTTCATGCCTAGAGGCTGTGCAGACCCTGAGGCCACAGGCTGGCCTCCTGGCCGCCCTCCCGGACCTGCTTTTTCCACTTCTGGCCTCCTTGTGCTCAGCAGGGGAGTCTGGCTGGGCCTTTTGTGTTTCCCAGGCAGCCAGGCCTGAGGCGGCAGGGCAGCTCAGGCTACATTTCTTCCTCAGAGGACCTAAACTCGAGAAGGGGGAAGACATTTCCCCAGCTCTACCAGGTGGTGGCTTTGGGGTTGCAGCAGGGGTTCCGGCGGCGGGGGGCTGAGGGCCGCTGACTCAGCTCGGGGCGGCCCTGTCCCCAGTCCCTGCCCTCAGCAGGGCCCGCTGCCTGGCTGGTATTTCTGTTGGTGTGATGGAGCCGCTGAGTTATCTCGCCCTGGCGTGAGCCTCCGCCCTGCCCTGCCCCCAGGGACAGGCCTCCTACAAAAGGGTGAGGGCACAGCCCCACCCAGGGGCCTGGAGACCAGGGGGACCATGGACATCTTCAGTGTCCAGCAGTTGGTAAGGAATGGGGTCCGGTGGGGCAGGCAGCGGCTTTCCGTGCCCAGGGGATCAGGTCTCAGGAGCAAGACAGCGGCGGCTCTTCCTGCCTGCCCAGTTCGCGTGGGGGGGGGCCCAAGGCGGGGTAGGGAACAGCAGACACTGGGTGGCTGGGGTGTGCTTAGCGCCCCCACTCCAGGAGGGGTCGGGGGGCCTGGTGCCGCAGAGGGGGAGGACGTGAGCCTTTTGGTGCCACCCAGGGGCCTGCCTCAGGCTGTCATCCCAGGCCGGCGGGGGCGCAGCCTGTGCCGGGAGGGGGCATGGCAGGTGGCCAGTGTGCGCTGGAGGAAGGCAGGCACAGCTCGCCGGCAGCCCCCGCTTCTGCTGTGCCGCCCTCCCAGCGCTTCGGGCCCCTGGGTGGATTCCTCAGGGCTCGCCAGTGCCTGTGGGGGACCTGGGGGGTGGGAGGAATGGGCAATGGCCACGACAGCCTCCATCCCTCGCACAAGTCCCGGCCACTCATTTCATCTGCACAGTTCCATGAGGCAAGCACAGTTTTTACCCCATTTTATTGATGAAGAAACAGCTCCACGAAGAGCAGGAATCAGACTTTTAACTCGGGGGTGTCTCCTGAGCTCAGGGCGGGTGGCAGTGTGGCATGGGCTGGTAGATTGAACGACCCAAGGGCGAGAGAAGGCGCCGTCAGCCCTTAGGAGCCTGGGCACGATCCCAGCCTATAAACAGACATGCTGTCATAGCTTCGACCCCTGTATCCTGCTGACAGGGGCGGTGGCGGCCGGTTCCCCGGGCCTCCACAGGTGGCGAGAGGGCAGGTTCCGAAGGAGCCGGCGGCATCTGGGGTGGAGGGGAGCTTGCCAAGACGGGTCCGCCATGACGCTCAGGAGGGCCAGGCCAGCCTCAAACCCAGAACGCTGACCTCGACACCAGCTCGCGGCTGGGCGGGGGTGGGGGGCTGGTGCCGAAGGACTCTGCTCTGAGGGCGCCCCCCACCCTTCAGAGTCTTTATCCTCATCTGTCCCTACAGGTAAGTGGTGAGAGAGGTGATGGGAAAGTGCTGGGGATTGGACATGGCGTTCATGACCCTGGAGGCTGGCCCCGTGCCTGGAGGCTGGGACCCCAAGAAGCCGTGGCCCAGGAGAGGCAGAGACTGGAAGAAGAGAAGAGGAAGAAAGTGAGTATGGTGCCTGTGGGCAGGCTCCGAGCAGGGGGCCTTGGAGGGTCTGTTCCCGGGATCTGACCACCCTGGACGCTGGCCCAGAGCCGGTGTCCATCATGAGACGCCATGGTCTCCAGGCAAGCAGGTCCCACCCCAGCCACGAGTTTTTCCTGCCCCTTTTCTGTCTCAGCTTGAAGGGTTTAACGGTTCTAGACTGAATCTGAACAGTGTGGCTGACTTAGAAAACTTGGTTCAAAGACGGAGAGAGAAACGACTAAAACGCAGAGTGCCCCCCAGGGACCCCAAGCCCCCGGTTGAGGTAGGGAGAGGCAGGGTGGGCAGAGGGCGCCCCCCGCACACGAGCGAGTGGGGAAGGACTCCCCAGCGGGCAGCCTGGAGCCAGCGAGGAGGCCACTTGGACACGGTGGCCTAGAACTGGCTGCTCACCCCACCCTGAGGAGCCCCCCCAACCCCACAGTGAGCTATGGTGCTCTGGGCCTCAGCACCTGGGGACCGCTGGGTCGGGTGGGTGAACCTGTGGTGCCACAGGCAGCTGGCATGGGGGGAAGGATTTGGCCTCGTCCTTTTCCTTCCCCAGCTGCAGCCCCAGGCCCAACTGGAGCCCGTGGCCCCGGAAAGGTTCCTGAAGGCAGCTGCTGAGAACCAGGAGGGCCTGGTCGACAAGTACCTGAGAGATGGAGGGGACCCCAACACCTGTGACCAAGTTGGGAGAGTGAGGTGTGACGGGGGTGCAGCCATCAGCACCAGGTCCCCCCATAGCCAGAGGGGTGCTGTCATCTCCCAGGCTGGGCGGGAGAGCCCCAGGATGCTGGGGAAGTGGGTGGCTCTGTTCAGGGGCCCCATCCTAGGAACAATCCAGGGATGGCTGCACCCCCTGGGCCTCCTCTCCTCCACCCCAGCTTCGCCGGACAGCCTTGCACTGGGCCTGCCTGAGAGGTCACAGCCGGCTCGTGAACAGGCTGCTGGACACGGGTGCCAACGTGGATGCTCGGGACTTGGTGAGAACTAGGGGAAGCCCACGGTCACAGCGAACCCCAGCTTGGCGTCCCAGTCAGTTGGAGAGCCTTGGTACTTTTTCTGGCAGCTGGACAGGACACCTGTGTTCTGGGCCTGCCGTGGAGGACACCTGGCTATCCTTCAACAGCTGCTTAACCAGGGAGCCCAGGTCAACGCCCGGGACAAGGTGAGGGGTGCCTGTTAGCACAGCAGCCGTCCTCCCGGGGAGTGGGTGCTGCTCTGGATGGGGGAGACCAGCCTGCAGTGCCTGCAGCCACCCCCTCTCACCCCCCTCAGATCCGGAGCAGCCCCCTCCACGTGGCCGTGCGGACCAGGCACTGCGACTGCCTGGAGCTCCTGGTGGCGTGTGGAGCCCACCGTGACGCCCAGGACAAGGTGGCCCGCACCACCAGGGGATCAGGCCCGAGGGCTTCTTCTCTGGGCGGCGAGAGCGCAGGTTGTCCTACTCCTGCCCTGTTAGGACCCCCGCAGCAAGGGGCTTCCCAGTGCTGAAGGAGCTGTCTCTACAGGAAGGGGACACGGCCCTCCACGAGGCTGTGCGGCAGTCACTACAAAGCCATGAAGCTGCTGCTGCTGTACAGAGCCCAGCTGGGCGTGGAGAACGCAGTGAGTGCGGGCAGGGCCTGGGGTCACGAGGATGCCAGGGGTGCCCAGGCAGGAAGGACTGACCCAGCACCCTTCCCCAGGCGTCGATGACCCCAGTGCAGCTGGCACGAGACTGGCAGCGGGGCATCCGGGAAGCGCTGCAGGCCCACACCAGGCACCCTCGTACCCAGCGCTGACCACAGTGGGCCTGCGGGTCACTCGCAGCCACCACCCGCCCCCCGGGACCCCCACTCCCCTGCCTCTCACGCACCTGTACACCTTCAGTGGCCCTCGGCCACCAACCCTGCCCCTCTCCAGGTGGCAGCACTGTTGCCTCAGGCCTCCGAGCAGCCCTGCCAGGACCGAGGAGAGGTGTTGGAGTCCAGCAAGCAGGTAGAGCAGGGCTCCGGCTTCTGGAGTTAAGGGACGACTTCTTCCCTGTAGAGCTGGTGCTACGGACAGGTTAGAGGACCATGGGCAAGCAGAGAGCAGTGGTCCAGATGAGGGACAGCGGATGTAGCAGGAGCCACGGTGAAGCAGAAACCGGGTCCTGACCCTTGAGCTCCCCAGCGCTGAGTCAGGACCTCCTCCATGTCGTTGACCTTCGGTGGGGGAGGCCCACCATGTCACCACTGTCCCTGAGGGCCCCCCTCTTGCTGGGTGGTGGTTCAGCCCATGGCCAAGCACAGCCGTGGGGGCAAGGGATTACCTTCCCATGAGCGCCCCTAGCAGCATCTGGAACATTCTACACACTGGGTCTTAAGGACTCAGAAGGGGCTGTTTGACAGGGCTGAGATCCTAGAGCAGCAAGAGTCCAGGACCAGCCTAGTTACCTCGGAAGCCCTAAGACAAATGAGCTGGAGCCAAGACTGATGCTAAAGAAACCTGGTTCCCAGCTGGAGCCACATCTAGAGCCCTGGGTCAGACCTGCCGGCCTCCCCCAAGCTGGCCGGTAACTGTGCTGTAGCGGGAAGAACCTAGCTGCAGGGACTGCTTGTGGCCCACCAGCTCCTGGGGCGGTGGCCCGTGCTCTTAGTTTGCCTGAGGCTCTTCTGTCCCTGTGGAGCCTCAGCTCCTGCCCAGCCCCTGGGGCTACAGCCTCCTACCCCTGGAGCCTGGACACTTAGGAATGCACATGTAATGCTCCGAGAGGAAGCCCAGGAAGGCAAGCTCACCTCCTTCCCCTCGCCCGGGCACTGATGGCAGGTTTGGGCCCAGCCTCACACGTGCTCCTCAAGGCTCCTTCCTCACTCACTGTCCTTAGTGTGGGCCTGGCCAGGCGACCTCAGTGCTGCTGGACAGGTGGGGCCCTTAAAAGGCCAGAAGCCAGGCCTTAAGCTGAGTGCAAAGGCTGAGGGAAGGCGGCGTGTTGTGGCTCAGCCTGCCTACAGGGTCCTGGGCCGTGCCCGCTACCTGAGCTGGCACCGCTGGCACAGGTTAGCGTCAGTGCCTTGGTGGCCTTGCAGGGCCAAGAGCGAGGCTGCCTCTGCCATGTGCAAAAGTCCAGCTGGGACGCCAGGCCAGGGGCCACGAGCAGGGCCCACCCCATGATGGGGCAGCCTTACCCCCAGGACACTGGTACTGCAGGAAGACAGACAAAATAATCTTTCTGTACCATTGTTTTTTGTTCATCAAAAATAACCTGAGCGCAGCCACCTGTTCTGGGCCGGGCAGGGCTGCTGGCAGGGCCTGCGAGTCAGGCTACCCAATCCCCAGGAGGCAGGACAGGGCTCCAGCACTCGCCTCCTTGCCTTACAGCATGTCTGCTCATTGCCGGACAAGCAACGACAAAGAGCAGTAGTTCTCTGCCTTAGCTGATTATGACCACCAGGGAAGGTCTTAACTGTCCTCAAGTCCAGGTTGTTTAAATCAGTCTCTGGGGCTGGGACCCAAGTATCAGTATTATCATGCACATGACATGCTTGTTCATATGGAAAATCCTAAGGAACTGACAAAAACACACTTAGAATGAGTTTGGCAAGTTCTTAGGATACAAGATAAACATACAGAAGTCAACTATATTTCCACATATTAGAAATGAACACATGGATGCTGAAATTATACCATTTACAACTGCCTAAAAAATGAAAGGTGCAAACTGAACAGAACAGTAGGGGCTTGTATGTTCCTAACTGCATCACACCCAGGAAACCAGAAACCTGAGCTGGAGCGGCGCGCCCAGCAGGGCTCAGCACCGAAGCTGTTGGCTCTCCTTTGGCAGATGCAGACAAACGATTCTAAAATTACATGGAAAGGCAAGAGAAGTAGAAGAGCGAAAATGGTTTTGTTGGAGGACACTGGGAGGGACGCGTCCACGTGAAAGCGGGACTTCCAGGGCAGCTGCAGTAGTGAGAATTGTGTGATGGAAGAGAGGCGAGACCAGAGACTGGCCACCTCCGATACAGCTCACTGATTTTTGACTGAGGCCAAAAACAACTCAAAAGAGCAAAGACCCCCTTCCAACAGCTGGGGCTGGGACAGCTGCATGTCCAGAGAGCGACAGGGGCCTCCCTCCAAGTTCACACGCCTTGTCCAAAAACTAACTCGGGCCGGTGCGATGGTGCCTCAGTGGCAGAGTTCTCACCTGCCATGCCAGAAACCTGGGTTCGATTCCTGGAGCCTGCCCATGGAAGAAGAAAAAAAAACTAATTCAAAGTGGACCACAGACTTACATGTAAAACATGAAACCTTTAGGTCCAGATGAAAAGGATAAAGAAACAAGCTACAGACTGGGAGAAAATATATACAAACCAAAACGCTGATCAAAGACTATTATTTAGAATATATAAAGTCTTAAAATGCAACAGTTAGTCCAGTGGACAAATGGACAAAAGCACGGACATTTCATCTCAGAGGGTACAGACACGGCAAACGCTCACTACCAGCCCTTACGGAGAAGCCTGTCACAGCCGCCACAGTTAGCTGTCACTGCACACCTATGAGAACAGCTCAGAGAAAACCGACAGCACAAAACGCTGGCGAGCATCAGGGAGACGGGCTCACACACGGCTGGTGGGGATGTAAAATGGGACAGTCACCTTGAAGTCTGGCAGTTTCCTGAAAAACTTAACACGCAACTACCATAGGACCCAGCAACTGCTCTCCTGGGCATCTGTCCCAAACAGAAACTGACATCCACAAAAGCACCTGCATGTGAGTGCTCATAGCACCTTTATTCCTAGAGCCAAAACGCAGAAACAAACCAGGTGCCCTTCAACGGGTAAACGGTTAAAACCACGGCCAGCCGTCCCTGGAGCTCTGCTCGGCAGTGAAGAGGAGCAGCTCTGAACACCCGTGGCACTGAAGATCAATCTCCAGAGAATGAGGCCGAGTAAAAAAGGCCAACCCCAAATGGTTACATTTATATAATTTATATAATTCCACTTACATAGCATTTTTGAAATGACAGGAAGAGATGGGGAACAGATGAATGAGCATCAGGGGTGGGGGAAGAGGCTAGCTGTGGCCTGGGGGCGACCCCTGTGTGGCAACGGAGTTCAGGACCTTCGTTGTGGGGCCACTTGACCCCCCACATGAGCAAGGATCGAGCCGTGAACCCACACACACGTCACTCCTGGCGTGCAGTCATGTGAGATGTAACCCCCAGGGGAGCCAGGCATGGGGCCTCTTTGTATCATCTTTCCAAGTTCCTATGAATCTGTAATTATTTCAAAATAAAAAGGGGGAAGAATAGTAATAGCCCTAAGTACAGTTTGTATGCTGGATTGGATCCTGCAACAGAAAAAGGGCACTACTGGAAAAGCTGGTAGACGCCCAACAGGATGTGTCAGCAGCGTGGTGCCGAGTCACTTTTCAGTTCTGAGCCATGTCCCGTGGCTCTGGCTGGGTGCAGGGGATAGGGAACTCCTCTGTGAATCTAAAATTACTTGTTTTAATCCTGATGCCCAGATTGATGAGCTCAGATCACTGGGGTGAGACCCAGGTATCGTTTTTGAATCTGCCATGACCCCACACGCAGCCAAGGAGAGAAGCTGTGTGCAAGTGTGGCTTCGCCGCAGCCCCGCAGCACCCCTGAGGGCTGTTAGCCCCAGCAGGCACCACGCTGCGCCTTTGCTCCCAGGCCCTGTTCTCAAACCTGCATTCTTCTGACAAAGGATACAGATGGCCCCTTCCCTCCCGACCCCATCTACCGTCCTGTGTCCCTGGGAGGCTCCCATTTCCTCTGCTGCAGAACCATGGAAGGAAAATGCACGGAAATTAGAAGAAAAAGACAAATGCCTATTTGTTCCCATTTCTCTAAAACCCCATTTCTAGAAAGAAATAAAAAGCAAAGAGCCTGAAACGTTTATGAAAGGCGATGGGCAATCTGGTCCTCAGCCATCCTGCCCCTGCCATGCTCTGTGCCCGTTACGGTCACCAGCCCCTCCAGGAAAGGTGCAGGCCACGTCTGGGAGGGCCTGGGGGCGGCCCCCCCCTGGGACCAGGTAATTAAGGAGAGATGAGGGCAGCAGGAGGGCCCGTTCCTGCTCCACATGACCTTTGTCCACAGCGCAGGAACGGCCAACACTGTGGGCAGTTCCTGGGTGAGACCAGGGAAGGGACAGTACAGGCCAGGCTGGAGAGACCGCCTCCGTCCCTGCAGGCAGGGCTGGCAGCTGCGGGGCCAGGTGTTCAAGGGCCCTGCATGGGGCCAGAAAAGCAAGCTCCTTGGGAGGGAGCCGGGCAAGGGGGCAGGCCCGTGGGCACCCATGCCAACCAGGCCAGGCCTGGCACGTGCTCAGAAACATGGGGTGGTACAGGGAGCCAAGAAGTGTACCACAAGCAGAGCCACGGGCTTGAACCCCCTGCCCACGCGGAGGCTCTCAGTTTGCTCAGAAAGTGCTGCCAACAGATCAGAAACAAGGAAAAACAGGTCCTAGCCACACACAGGGGGCAGCAGTACACCCTCGGTGTGGCACGGCCCCAAGAGGTATAAATGCACGGCCCCATGCCAGCCCCAGGAAGAGGGAGAAGGCGGCCCGGGCTGGGCGTGACGGCATTCCTTCCTCCCTTCCAGAAGCGGTCTGGGGCTGTGCCCTGGTTGACCCCACCTCGGAGGAGGGGGACGGAGCTGCTGAAGGCTCTTGGCACTGATGCTTTGTCCTAAGGACAGCCCAGGACCCACAGCTACAAGGGCCATCTAAAACGTGGCCTCTCAGGAACGGGCAGGCTGGCATGAAGCTATCCTCGGCTCACTCCAATGCCCACCAGCTTGGAGTTCACTCCCCGGACCTGGGGCTGTCCGGCCGGAACTTAAACTCCCGGGTTCCGCCCAGGGCTCTCGTCTGCTGGACCTGGCCTGCTGTGGCTGGACCCTGGAGGAGAGGGAGAGGAGCGTCAACATCAAAGCCGCTCGAGGCAGCAGGTCCTATGGAGCATTAAAGCCAGCGTGGGACAGGGCGGGGCAGGGGTTCGAAGAGTCTCAGGGCACCTCAGCAGACACAGAGGCAGAGCTGGGGCCAGTGGGAAGGTGGGCGGTCAAGCTCAGCCTCATGACAGCCCACACCTGGGTCAGGCCTGCGAGGCAGAGAAGGCCAAGGCCACGAGGCTGGGGCAGGGGCCTGGACGGGGACATGCCATTCTTGGGGAGAAGCTGGCCTTCCCAAGGCCAAGCCGGCAGCTCCCGATGCCACCTTTCAGCTGCGGGGGGCAGGGGGGGCTATCTGTAACGCTCCCCCAGCCTCTCAAGGCCTGGGAAAGCAAATCAAAGAGGAAGGAAAAAGGGAAGAAGATATTTACCTTGGGTGTTTTCTTAAAACAAAAAACACGCACTAGTTCACAGTCATTTATCAACTGCATTTTCCAAATGTGCCAAAGAGGGAAAGGTCTAGAGGGAGGGCTGGAGAAAGCAGAAAGAAAGAGGAGACAAGACGTTTAGCTGGCATGGCAGGCACGCGGCCCAGGGAAAGGGAGGGCTGCGGAGGGCTTCCCGTGGAAACGCAGGGGAGGGATGGCAGGAGGGCTCACGTCAGGCGCAGGTTCTTGCCTTGCCGAGACGTGGCTGGAGTAGAAGACGGAGCCAGGAGAGAATCCCACGCGGGGAAACCAAAACAAAAGGCTTTTGCTCCAAGATCCGAGAACCAAACTCAAACCACATCTTGGCTTTTGAGACTGGAGTCTGATGTGACAGTGTGAACCTGCCCTCAGCTTCAGGGTGCTGGCCCAGGGGCACCCAGGAAACAAAGGCCCATTCAGGGGGTCAGCCCGAGGGCCTGGTGACCCCTAAGGGTGGCACGCCCTCAGGAAGCCCGCGTCCACCTGGAGGGTGTAGCTTGTACCCACAGTCCCTCTGCCCAGGGATGGGTGCACAAGGGTGGAGCCACAGACAGAGCCCAAGGTGGGCTCTCTGCCCCGCATCTGCCTATCGCATCACAAAATTCAAAAAGCACTTTTCTATTCCCAAAACGTGCTTTGGTTCTCAGGCCTGGGTCTAAGTAGAGCTGTTCCCTAGGTGAGCCTGGCAAGGGGAGGGCACGCTCAGGGTCCAGGTCGGCGCACTGGGCCCAACTGGCCTGCCTGCGCCCTCTCTGTCTCAGCTTCCTCGCCCCTAAAAGCGGGAAGTTAAATGAGTTCATGCCCCGAAGGCTCTTAGCACAGGACCTGGCAGAGCGAGTGTCCATGGAGCTGGTCTTGCTCCCTGGGGCGACAAGGGGCCGGCGGCAAACAGAGGCCATCAGTGGGCAGCCTGCAGCCCCTCTGTGGCCTCTCCAGGGACCCCCATGCTCCAGGAACCCCAAGCCCTGGGGTATCCCTGACCCCAACCTGGGAGCCCAGAATAAAAGAATCTTCTAGAGTAACAACATGAGGGTCGCCAGGTTCTTTGCCACTCGACCCAAAGCCTGCTTGCCCCGAATCTCCATTCTGTTCCCCCTGATTCTGCAGGGGTGGGGCTCGCGTCCCCCGGCTCCTGACACACCACCGGCTGCCGCTCCCGGCCTCCACCAAGCTGTGCCCCCCATGTGACCCAAACCTCCAGGTCCCAGGGTCTGCAGCTGCCAGCCTAAGTGGCCAACAGAGGGTCTGATCTCAAGCTTTCTCCCACCAGCAGGCCCTGGAGGAGACGCCGACCTCACACTCCAAATCCTACTGTTCTGCTGCCCACTGTCGTGCAAGATACTTAGAAACAGCAAGAAGTGGGAGAGAAGGATGGGGAGACGGGAGAGCAAATGGGTGCAGGGCAGGAAAGGGTGAGGGCGGAGAGAGCATCTACGGCACACGCAGGCCACAGGCTTACCTGTCGCCGCCGTCGTGTTGTCCTCAGGGGCCCTGGTCCGGCTGCCAGTGGGGGTCTGCAGGGCCACACTCTCGGAGGCGGGCGGCAGGCCCTGGGCTCGGGTGGCCAGGAGCGCATTGAGGTACTGCAGCCGTGTGACCTGGAGGACAGGAGCCCCGGCACGGGCGGCGTGGGAAGTGGACAGAGAGGGAGGTCACGCAGAGGGCCCCGGGGCAGAGAAGAGGAGCTGTGACCCGGGGTCAGGGGGCAGGGACAGACCCTGCTCCGGGAAGCCTCAGGTACAGCCACCAAACCCAGGGGCCGGCACGGTGGGCACCGGCGCTCACCTTGACGAGCTGCAGGTCTGAGAGGGCCCGCACGGTGTAGTCAGGGCAGTAGGCGGGCTCGGGCTGCAGCGACGACGCGGGGGTCCGGGGGACTGCAGGGGAGGGCGCTTCAGTGGCGGGGACCCCGCCCCCTGGACGGCCCTCGAGGGGGTGTGGCCAAGCCCTTCCCCCAGGGGGAGTTTGGCAGGGATGGGGGCGAGCCTCCCTCAAGGGCCACTGGGTCCCGGGCCCCGGGGGGCCGCAGCTCACCTGAGGATGGCACAGACAGGGCTGACACACCGTAGTAGGTGAAGGCCCCGTTCTCGAACCTCAGGCCCTCTTTCCCGATCTCCACCTCCACCCTGCCCTGCGGGGGACAGACGAGGGAGAGGAGGAAGGGAGAGACACGGGCAGATCAGCTTTCTAGTCGGAAGGAACCACAAAGCCAGCCGTCCACCCTGGGGCTGGGGGGGCCGCTGGCCTCCCCTGCTGCCCGCCTCTCTGGGAGGGGGGCTCCATGCGGGGCCCAGTTACCTGCAGGATGAGGATGAAGTAATCCACCGGCTGGCTGCGCCGGTACAGGTAATGGTCCGCGGCCAGGCGGTCGTTCTCATTGAACCTCACTTCCTGGTTGACGGCGGGGTGCCTGAGCAGGTGCAGCAGGACCTTCTCGGAGATGCGCGGGGGGCCAAACGCGTCCACCTCTGCTCCGCGGTAGGGAAAGGGGACAGTGTCCACGAGGGCCAGGTGGCTGCAGCAGCCACCCCCGCCTCTTGCTGCCCGCCTGGCGCTCTCGGCCGCCCAGCTGAAGCCCCCCGCCTCCGCTGGCCAAGGCAGCCCCAGTCTGGCCCCGGCAAAGAGCTACCCTCGGGCAGCCATGGAGGCCATCGGGGCCGTGGAGGGAGGCACAAAAGCGCTCTGGAGACCATGTCCTGGCGGGCAGGCAGGGTCTGCCCTGGCGGTGTCCAGGTCCCCGGGCGGTGGTGAGAGCAGAGACCCGGGCCACCTGCCGCCCTCACCTCGGGAGAGGAAGCGTTGGGTGGCCAAGAGCAGCTGAGGTGAGATTTTTACTTTGCATTCGCTGTCAGATGCCTTGAACAAGGAGAATTCCTCCTTCCGCTCGAGAGGGGCGCTCAGAGACGCAGATTTCCTCCTCGCCTTGGCATCCCCTGCAGCATAAGGAAAGGGTGAGCTGAGTGTGGGTGGCACCAGGGACACTGGGCTGCTGCCACCCCTCCTAGGCAGGATCAGCGGCCCAAACCAGATGCCCCAAGAAAGTGCCGGAAGGAAGCCTCGCCCCGGAGTCAGATGCAGCTAATGCTGATGCAACAGCTAAGCAGTTTCTCCACAAAACGGGAGTCCTTGGCCATTCAGAGACCCCTTGCTGGACAGCGTGCACTTGAAGGGTAGCAGTGCCAAACGAAGCAGCTAAAAAAGGGCAGGGTAAGGGGCCAAGCAAGACACTATGGCCTGGAGACAGAGGCGGCAGGAAAGCGACACACCCGAAGTCACAGAGAATCAGGCAGCGCAGCGCCCAGGGTGCCAGGGGAGGCGGCAGCCTAAGGGACAGGCACTTCAAGGCGCCATCGGGACCCCAAGCCTGTCTGCCTGGAGGGACCCTCTTGGTAGGGGACTCGGGCTTCTCAGAGGAGACAGGCAGTAATGCAGCAGGAAAACTGAAATCCAGAGAGAGCAGAGGACCAAGGAAGACAGAAGACAGGAAGCGGCCTCTGGGGAAGGAGAACGGAGCCTGGCTGCCAATGCTGGTTGGAGCCCAGCACCCACGGGCAGGGCAGCAGCGAAGCAGGCCCGCTGGGTGCTGGCGCAGCTCCGGGTAAGCGGAAAGGGCCGGGAGCCAGAACTCACGGTACAGGTCCGACTCGTCCAGGATCTCGGACTTGATGATCTCCTCGATGACGTCCTCCAGGGTGACCAGGCCCAGCACCTCGTAGAAGGGGTCGCCCTCCCCCTCGTTGTTCACCCTCTGCACGATGGCCAGGTGGGACTTCCCTGGGGGGGGGAGTGGGTTAGCGACGTGGCCGCAGGGGCCTCTGCGCCGACCGGGTGGCGCCTGCACCGCTGCACCTCACAGTGCCCGCTGGGGTCCCCGCCTTTCTTGGAGCCCCTGAAGGGACAGACCCCAGACTCTCTCCACACTCTCAACATGCTCGTGAGACAAGTGTCACGAGCCTTGTTTTCTAGGCGAGGGACTGAAATCCCAGGGCCACAGGTTTAGCCCAAGCTGCAGGGAGGCAGAGCTGCAGGCTGGAGTTGTCCGCTGTCCTCCTGGGCCGTTCTCCCGCGAGCGTCCCGTTAGTCTTGCTTGTTGGATTAATGAGGAAATGTTAATGATGACTGGAAAAAGCCCAAGTCTCAGAGTGCCCTTAAATGCTGCGGAAACCTGAGGAATGTGCTCTGCTTCAGGTAAATTCTTTTCATCCACAAAACCTTACATCTGTCCAAAAGAAGAAGGCAAGCCACACGCATCATTTTCTAATTTTGTTAGAGCCATATTAACAAAAGGAAAAAGAAACATTGAAACTAATTTTAATAATACATTTAAAACTATCTCAGTTTAACCAAAATGTTATCATTTTACCATGCTTGCAATGTAAAAGAATATTAACAGACATGTTACATCTTTTTGAACTAGGTTTTTGAAATCCGGGGTGTACTTTACACTCACTGCACATATTCAGACTAGTTCAAGGCACAAGTCATCCTAACCCCGCCGCTAACCTCCTCTCTGCCACCCCCCACTTTCCCACCAGTGCCCCAGAGGAAGGGGCACCTGCCTCAAAAGAGTCCTGGTAAAGCAAGAAATCCAGCTCCTAGCCTCCCCCACTAGGCGCCTACTCTCCATGCCCTGGGTTTACCCAGTGGGCAGGGCGGGGCTAGGCAAGGGGGGCACAGGGGTGCCGCCCCCCTCATTCTCCTACCCCAGTCCCCTACAAGCCCCTCCCGAGGCAGTGGCAGGCTGAGATCCTGCCCAATGGCAATGGGTGGCAAGGCCTATGACTTTTATTATTAAGGCCGTGTGACCAGGAAAGGAATGAGGCCATAGAAAATTAAAAAGGTTATGCTGGCATGCCATCATCATCTATGTCACCAGCCACGGAGAGATGCACCCCGGCCTCGGAGGCACGGGGAGGTGAGAAAACGCGTGTTTGGGAAGTGATGAAACACACCACACGGAACCTGCTGTGCATGAGGCACCCGGGGCTGAATTCATGTATGAATTTACGGAGTCTTGGCAACTGTGGCAAAACCTGAGGCCCAAGGAGTTAAGTCCTCCGTCCAAGTGCAGAACTGGGACTTGTGCCCGTTAATGAGTTCTCAGGTCCATCCCCTTCACCAAGGGAGCAAAGCTCAGGAGACCCTGCCCCTTGGCGGGGGGGGGGGGGGCAAGTCACATCCTCTCCAGGAGGAAGTCCCCTTCTCCAGAGATCACAGTATACAGTTGGCCCATGTTCTAGGAAGAGACGGGGTCAGGTGCTGGCTGAACCAGGAAGGCAGTACTTCTAGCTGTTTCCCAGCAGCAGATGCCACCTCCCCAGGGCCATGGGACACCAACCTGTTAGGCTGGACGAGGAAAGCCAGGGGATCAGCTCAGCTTGGGGCACAGTCTCGCTGGACTCGGGAACCCAAGCCCGGGTTTTAATGGCCAGCGGGGGCAGAGAGGCCCCACCTTGGGGCCCTGATCAGGGCTACGAGAACGAGGGGCAGCTCCTGGGCTCTCGGGCTTCCTGAAAACCCGTGGAAGCACCAGCACCCTACCCTGCTGGGACGGGTCAGGAACGAAGGGGACAGCATGGGGAGAACGTGGAAACAGCAGTCACGTGCTCAGGAGAGAATGCCTATGGCGCAGGGGGCACCTGCGAGATAGCAGGGGGGTGTACAGAGGACGGGAGCTGCAGGGAGCGAACCTGACTCCCCAGGGGGTGGGACAAGGCTGGGGGGCCCTGGCTGCCGAGCCGCCCGCCCTTTGGCTGCAGGGCCCTGGGTGGTCTCCTGGGAGCCAGCCAGAGTAGGTAGGCGACCTTAAAGCTGGCATGCAAGACCCCGGTGGCCATCTGAGTCCCACCCCGGCGGGGTGTCTCCCCCTGGGAAGAGCGCCTCCTCCCGCACGATGGCCGGAACGCTGGGGCACCGAGCGGCCAAGGGAACGGGAACCACCATAGCCACTGCCAAGGATGCCAGGGCCTCAGCTCTGTGCGGCGCAGTCACCAACGCCTCCCACACATGGCGGAGACCTAAGGGAGGAGGCCAGTGGGCCCTTTACCAGGCACTGAAGGCATGGAGGAGGGCGGGGAGAGAGGGGCTCCACGAGGAGAAGTAGAGCTACCTGCCAGAGAATGCACCAAGCAAAAGGAGTAGAGGGAGCGCCAGGATGCCCCAGCGGAGCCGGCCACTGTCCCCCGAGTGGCCTCACCCACCACAGGACAGAGGCCACGGGAAGGGACCCAGGAGCCCCACTCAACTCCAAACCCCAGGAGGGGTCCCCAGCTGCCATGGTGGCAGCTTCCGGGGCCCAAGTGGTGGCAGCCCAGCGTCCAGCAGCAGGCCACAGGAAGCCTTTCAGGTTGGAAGGGCTCTAGAGGGCACTGCTCTCTCTACTGGCTCCTCTCAACCAGCTCAAAACCAAAACACAGACTGTCTCCTTCCCAGGCTGGACCTCGTCTCCAGTGACCTCCTCTCCCGCTTTCTGGCTACCCTTCACAGCTGGCTTTTGTGCCAGGACCGCTGACTTGAGCTGTCTACACCTATCTCCCCACCCCCCAATCGCTTACATTCAGATTTGAAACTGCTCTAGTCACAGAACCCAAAGAATACAAGCCGAGCTCCTGGCCTGAGTGCTCCTTTTTTTTGGAAATGGTCTCTTCTCGGAGCTTCCAGGGCAGCCCTCGTCCTCCCTCACTCTCCCCAGCAACTGTGATGATGATGTTCACATGACAGTGTGCCGCTGTCGGGTCAAACAAGGACCAGCCTCACTCTTACTGTGAGGGCATCTCGTGGATTTCAACCATCAGTCAGCTGATTGCATCTACGGCTGACTGCATCTACAATCAACAAAGCCACTCTCCTCACCCAATCTGCTGGAGGCCAGGAACGGAGAACTGAGAATTTTGGCAGGCAGAAAGAATTTCCGTCTCAACTTCACTAGACCTCTTCTCCTGGGGAATTTCATTTTCCTTGGAGTTTAGAACTTGCAGCTTCCCTGGGGGACTTCAACTTCACTCTGCACTCACTGGAGTTTCCAACTTACAACCTGACCTACAATGTCTGGACCTGCCATCCCCATGGTGCAGCAAGCAGACACCTATAAGGGACCTCCGCTGTTCGCACACGCACGTCCTGTTTCTCTGGAGAGCCCTGATGGGTCACAGCCCTCCCGCGGCGCCTGCCCCTCAGGGGTGGTCCTGGGCAGGGCATTCGGGCCTCTGCGCCAGTCCTGTGGCTTCAATAGCCTCTTCCGTTCTGACTACCTGATTCTTACCTTCTGCCCAGGACTCTCTCCTCTTTCTTCCATCAGCTGCCTCCTAGGAGTTTGCCTTTTAGGGTTTTGCCCAAGCATAAATTCCCACGTCCAGAACAAACTCCCCTGCTCAGTGCCCCCACTTTTCCCACCATTCTCAGGCCAGAGAACAGGGGTGGCCGGACACCCACCCCTCCTGGCTCCTCCCTCCCAGCACAGGTGCCCTGAGCCCCCCAGCCACGTGGCACCTGCCTCCCCAGGCCCTGGCGGCCCCTCAGTGCCCACCTTGGGGCCCCCTCCATCCACACTTGGCCGTGGGGCCCCCTTGTTCACACCTCCCCACTGGGCCCCCTCGTTCACACCTGTCCCGCGGGGCCCCCTCCGTCCACCCCTCCCCGCAGCCGCTGTGCTCTCATCCTCTCTTGCCAGCTCCATGAAACGCAGCCCCCACCCCGCACACGTCCCAGCCTCAGCCCTTCACCGCCACGGCCCGGTGCCCAGCGCCCCTCCCGGCCCTTCCCACCCTGCGCGCAGCTGCCGGTCCCCAGCCAGGCCCCGCGCGAGCGGCGGGCCCGGCAGCGGAGAGCCCAGAGCGGGCTCTGGAGACGGAGGGCGGCTGCACCCGCTCTGCACCCGCATCGCCACGGCCGGAAGCTCCTCGAGTGCAGCTCTGTTGAGACCACCCCCAGCCCCCCGCCGCGCAGACGCCCCGGCCGCCCCAAGAAGCCTCGGAGCTGTGCCAGCGGCACCTTCTCACCGCACCTCGAAATGCGACCAAGGGCTCCGCACTGTCCCCCACAAAGAGGATGCCTGGAGGCCTAACTGGAAGAAACGGCTCCCGCGCCTCCAGGCTTGGCGGCACCTCTCAGCTGACCCGCACCAGCCCCGCTCGCTGACAGCTGAGGGCCGCAGGGCTCCTCCGTCCCGATGGGACGTACCGGCTGCGACTCCTGGGCCGGCACCGCTGCCACCCCGTGGCCACCCTGCGGTCACAGCCGGCACCGCGGAGGCGGCCCTCCCCACGCCTGCTGCTCCTCCTCCCCCGCACCAGGCAGCCAGGAGGGTCCCCGGGGCAGGCCGGTTCAGGGCTCCCCAGGCCTGGGGCTGGCATGGGCAGTTTCTGTCGAACCCCTGTGCAGAGGAGCCCACAGCACTCCCCACCACCTGCAGGGCTGCTCCGATAGAGTACAGCGCAGGAAAGGGGGACGAAGACGCAGAATTAAGAGAAAGCTGGAAAGACCTGACCCCGAGAAAAGCAGAGGCTGAAAAAAAAAGCCAAGGGACGGACATTAACTTTGTCCAGTGACAGGCGCCTCTGGAGAAATCAGAGTATAAGTCCCTCCCCAAAACCTTCTGAAAAAAACAGCATTTAAAGTAAGTCTCTTCACTGCACTTGGAGCAGCCGCAGCGATCTGAAAAGTGCCCCGGGGACAGCACGGTGGGGCTAACTCTGTCCCCTAGGCTCCTGACGAGACCATTCTTCAGTATGTCCTTTTTGGTTTCCATCCCGGAGTACCAGGAGGCCGGGCACGCAGAAGTGACCGGGAGGGGGTGACGTGGGGAGACGGATGGACACTCCTGGGCCCGGAGGCTAACCTGGAGGGGGTGCGGCTGTCCCCAGCAGGCCAAGGGGCCCCAAGACCAACCTGCAAAGGGCCCGGGGAGCGCGCAGCGTGGTGCCCTCCCGGGGTGGAGTCCTTTCGGCGCGCACCCGAGCCCCGCCGCGGCCCCTACCTCGCTTGAACTCCTCCAGGACAGCATCCAGCTTGGTGTCGTTGAACACGAAGTGGACGGGGTGGTTGTAGAAGCGGGTGATGGTGCTGAGCGGCGTGCGGTCTTCGGGGTCCACGAAGGCCAGGTCCTTGAGGTAGAGCATGTCCACAATGTTGGAGCGCTCCTCCTCGTACACGGGGATGCGCGTGTGGCCGCTCTGCATGATGCTGGCCATGACGCCGAAGTCCAGCACGGCGCTGGCGTCCAGCATGAAGCAGTCCTCGAGCGGCGTGAGCACATCCTCCACCGTCCGGAAGCGCAGCGCGCCCCGGCCCAGCTCGCCGCAGGGGTCGCCGCCGCCCCGCGCCAGCTCCAGCACGCGCTCCCGCAGCCGCCCGGGCCGCGCCGCCCGCTCCAGCAGCTGGCCCACGGGCAGCGCCACGGGCAGGGTGAGCAGGACGGCCACGCGGCTGAGGCCCAGCGCGCGCGGGGCCAGCGCCAGCGTCCAGCGCCCGCTCACGGCGGCCGGCAGCACCTCGGCCAGCAGGAACACGAGCCCCGCGCTGCCCAGCACGGCGGGGACCGAGCGCTGCCCCGCCGCGCGGTACAGCAGCACGGCGAGCGCGGCCTGCGCCAGGCTGGCCAGCAGCAGCAGCGCGCCCAGGGCGCAGCCGGCCCAGCGCCGCGCGGGCTCCAGGCGCCGCGCCGCCGCCCGCTCGGCCTCCGAGCCGCTCTCGCGCAGCACCTGCACCTCGGCCGGCGCCAGCGCCAGCGCGCTTAGCTGCAGGCCCCGCGCCAGCGCCGCCAGCGCCAGCAGCCCGGCCGCCCCCAGGCCCAGCGCCCAGGCCGGCGCCGCCTCCTCGGCCGCCGCGCCGCCCGGGCCCCCGCGCGCGGCCAGCGGTGCCCACTGCGGGCGCCCGGCCCCGGCGCGCAGGCACAGCAGCGCCCGCCAGCCGCCCGCTCCGGCCGAGGGGGCCGCGGCGCCGTCCGCGCAGCCCGCGCCCGCGGAGGCCACCCAGCGCCAGGAGCTGTTGGCGAAGCCCGAGCCCCGGAGGCGCAGGCGGAAGGTGGCCTCCGGCGGCCCCCGTGCCGGCCCCGCGCCCTCGGCGCCGTCCTCCTCCAGGCAAAAGCTCAGCACCCGCGGGCCCGGCGCCTCCTCCCCGGCGGCGGGGCCCAGGCAGAGCGCGGCCAGCAGCCAGCCCAGGCGGCCCGCAGCCGCCGCCGCCGCCATCGCCGGCCGCCCCTCCCCACCGCGCGCGCAGCCTACCCCGCTCGCCCCGCGCCGCCGCCGGCCGCCGACCAATCGCCGCCGGACGGCACGGCCCCTCCGCCAATGGGCAGAAGGTGGGGGCGGGCCCAGGGACGGGCTAGGCTGCGCCGGGACGTAAACAGGCCGCGGCCGCGGGCGCCGGGTGGGTCCCAGGCTAAGGGTGCCGGGCCTGCGCGGGCCGAGTGGGCCCGGGGCTGAGAACGTGGGGCAGAGGTGGGCGCGGGGTCGAGGACGCGGGGACTGGGGTGGGCCAGGCTGCGCCGGGTCGGAAATAGACCTCGAGCGCGGGGACGGGGAGGGCGCGGGGGCGCGGGACCGGGGTGGGCGTGGGGGCTCGAAGACGCGGGACCCGGGTGGGCGCGAGGGGCGCCCCCACGCGCCACCTGAGTGTGACTCGCGGCCTGAGCGCGTCTGGCCTCGCGGGCGGAGACTCCAAGGCAGTGTTCTCAGGTCAGGGCCTTAGACCCTCGAGGGATTTCAACGCTGCGTGGGAGGCTGAGGCAGGGCTCGGCGTCCGGCCTTGTCCGCGCCCCGGGCCCACGCGATCCCCGCGCCGGGTAAGCCGCAGGTGGAGGCCGCGCCCTGCCGCCCCCTCGCGCCGCCGCGTTGCTGGCCCTGACGGGAGAAGAGCGACGCGCGGGCCTGCGTGGGCCTTGGGCTCCTCGGGACCTGCCCACGCGCCCGGAGGGGCGACACGCTGGGCCTGGAAACGCCACTTGTGGTCGCTCGCTGTCCAGCTATTTAGGAAGTCAGATGTCCCCTACAGCAGGGGCTGACCTCCACCTATCACAAATGACCGTTATGCCAGCGGAAGGAGCACTGGAGGTGCACGCCAAGTGATTTTTGTATATTTTTTACACTTTTATGCATTTTCAAATTTTCTAACGTTAGAGTAGACTTTGATGAGATTTAGCGTTTTTGTCATTTGAAAGGAACTTCAAGGGTTCTGTAGAAACATCCTCTCCTACATCATGAAACTAACAACATTTTTTCAAGTATAGGTTCTGTGGCCACAGTTACATGAAATACGTCTACATAGAAGGAAATGTGCAGAAGGAGTAAACCCGTGGTGCAATTTTGAATATCCAAAGGAAAAAAAATTTTGTGAAAAGCTTTTTAAAGGTGGTAATAGTGGCTCTTCTACATTGAAAACGCAGAGCTGTGACCCTGACAGCTGTATCTCAGGATTCTTTTTTTTTAAACAACTCCTTATTTACTTATTTTTTTAATTTGCATATGGGCAGGAGGCACCAGGGATCGAACTCCAGACCTCCAGCACAGCAGGTCAGAGCTCTGCCTGCTGAGCCACGGCAGCCACCCTATCTCAGGATTCTTCAAGCTCATTCATTCATGCACAAAAGTTTTTAATTTTCATGAAATCCATGTTATCTATTTTGTTGTTGTTGTTACTTGTGCTTTTGGTGTAAAATCTAAAAATCCATTTCCTCCTACAAGGCCCTGGAGATATTCCCTGGTTTTCTTCTAAGAGTTTTATAGTGCTCACTCTTATATTTAGGTCTGATCCATTTTGAATTAATTTTTGTATATGGTGAGAGGTGGAGTTCCAGTTGTCCCAGCATCATTTGCAGAAGATATTATTCTTTCCGCATTGAATGGACTTGGTACCCTGTAGAAAATCAACTGGCTACAGGTGTGTGGATTCTAACCTGGACCCTCAATAGAATTGTTCTGTATGTCTGTCTTTATGCCAGTGCCACACTGTTTTAATTACTGTAGCTTCATAGTAAGCTTTGAAGTCAGAAAGTGTGAGTTCTCCAGCTCAGTTCTTTTTCAAGAGTATTGTAGCTATTACTCCAGGCCTCTTAAAATTCACATCAGTTTCAGAATCAACTTTTCCATTTTTGCAAAAAGTTAAAAATTAAAAAAGGCTGCTGGGGGTGGGCCACAGTGGCTCAGCAGGCAAGAACGCTTGCCTGCCATGCCAGAGGACCTGGGTTCGATTCCCGGTGCCTGCCTGTTTTTTAAAAAAAAAAGGCTGCTGGAATTTTGATGGGATTGCATTGAATTTATTGCTCACTTTAGGCAGTATTGACATCTTAACAATATTAAGTCTTCCAGTCCACAAATGTGGATGTCTTTCCATTTATTCAGGGCTTCTTTCTCACAGCAGCCTTGTGTAGTATTCAATAGTGCAAAACCCTTTCACCTCCTTGGTTAAGCTTATTCCTAGATATCTTGTTCTTTGGATGCTGTTGTAAGTGCAACTGATTTCCTTATCAGATCACTTATTACCAGCATATAGGAACCCACGTAACTTCTGCATGTTTACCTTGTATCCTGCAACTTTGCTGAATTCAGTTATTAGTTCTAATAGCTTTCTTGTGGGGGGTTTTAATATGTTCTATATATGGAATGATGTCATCTGCAAAGACGGATAATATGCTTCCTTTCTATTTTGGATGCCTTTTCTTTCTTTTACCTGATTGTTCTGGCTACAACCTCCAGTACAATGTGGAAGAACAGTAGTGATTAGCAGACATCCTTGTCTTGTTCCTGATCAAAGAGGGAAAGCCTTCAGCCTTTCACCATTGAGTATGGTATTTGCTGTGCATTCTTCATAAATGCCCTTCATCATGCTGAGAAAGTTCCCTTCTGTTCCTAGTTTACTGAGGGTTTTTATCATGAAAAGATGTTGGATTTTGTCAAAAGCCTTTTCTGCATCAATTGAAATGATTGTGTTTTGTCCCTCTTCATTCTAGTGGTGTGATGTGTTGCATTCTTTGATTTCCTTATACACCATCCTTTTTATATACTGTTGGATTTGGTATGCTAGTATTTTCTTGAGGATTGTTGCATCTGTATTCATAAGGAATATTAATCTGTAGTTTTCTTGTGCTGCTATCTGGCTTTGTTTCAGGGTAGCTACTTCCTTATTTGGGAAGTAATCCCTCCTTTTCTATTTTTGGAAGAGTTTGAAAAGGATTGGTTTTAAGTCTTCTTTAAATATTTAGTTGAATTCAGCAGTGAAACCATCTAGTCCTGGACTCTTCTTTGGGGGGAGGTTTTTAATTACTGTTTCAGTCTCTTTACTTTTTATACATCTGTTGAGATTTTTCTACTTCTTCTTGGGTCAGATTAGATAATTTGTGTGTTTCTCTAGGAATTTGTCCACTTCATCTACATTTTCTGATTTATTGGTATATCATCATTCTACAAGGGCCATAATATCATTCCCACTTCCATTCTTGATTTTGGTTATTTGTGTCCTCCCTGTTTTTCTTTGTCAATCTGGCTAGAGGTTTGTCAATTTTATTGATTTTTTTCAAGAAACCCACTTCTGTTTTGTTGATTTTCTCTGTTTCCCGCACCCCCACTCCGCACTATTTCATTTGTCTCTGCTCTGATCTTTATTTCTTTCCTTTTGGTAACTTTGGGTGTAGTTTGTTCTTCTTTTTATAGATCCTTTAGTTTTAAGATACAGCTCTGATTTAAGATTTCTTCTTAAATATAGACATTTACAGTTATAAATTTCTCTCTGAGCGCTGGCTTCACTGCATTCCCTAAGTTTCAGTATGTTTTGTTTTTGTTTCTTTCACCTGAACGTATTTCCTAATCGCCCTTATGATTTTTTCTTTGAATCACTGATTGTGGTGTTCAGTGTCCACATATTTAGATTTTTTCCAGTTTTCTTTGTTATTGATTTCTACCTTTGTTCTTTTGTGGTCTGAGAAGGTACTTTGTATGATTTCAGTATTTTGAAATTTATTAAGATCTGATTTGTGGCCTAACATATGGTGTGTCCTGGCAAATGCCCACGTGCCCTTGAGAAGGCCGCGTGCTCTGCTGTTGGGTGGAGTCGCCTGTGCGTGTCCCTGAGGCCGAACTGGCTGGTTGGTGGTGTTGCTCACACCCTCGCTTTCCTTCCTGACCTGCTTAGGTGATCTTTCAGTTACTGCAGGTGGCGACTTGAGGTTCCCACCTATTCTTGTGGAACTGTTTTCCCTTCAATTCTGTCAACTGTGCTTCATCTACTTTGGGGCTCTGTTGTGAGGTACATATATGTTTATAATCATTGTCTTTTTCCTGCTTTCTCCTTCATTTTTTTTTAATTCAAGAAGTTGTAGGTTTACAGAAAAATCATGCAGAAAATAGGGAGTTCCTATATACACCCCCTCCTTCGTGAAAGGTATTTTTGCCTGGCGTAGAATTCTTGGCTGACAGATTTAAATGTCATCCCACTGTCTTCTGGCCTCTGTGGTTTCTGATGAGAAATCCACAGTTCATCGTATTGGGGCTCCCTTGTATGTGACAAGACACTTCTGTCTTGTTGTCTTCAAAATCCTGTTTTTGGATTTTGGTGATTTCAGGATAATGCGTTGTGGTGTAAATCTCTTAGAGTTTATCCGTTTGGGAGTTTGTTGGGCTCCCTGTATGCGTATGTTCAGACTTTCATTAGGTAGGGAAGTCTTCCACAGTTATTTCTTCAAGTGCTTTTCTACCGCTTTCCCTCTCTTACACTTCTGAGACTTCAGTGAAGCATAGATTGGTGTGCTAGATGGTTCCCCATGCATACCTGAGGCGCTGTTCAGTTTTCTTCATTATTTTTTCTTTCTGCTCCTCACATTGAATACCTTCTGTCGTCTTATCTTCAAGTTCACAGTCCTTTGTTGTGCCTGCTGAATCCATGTGAGGAGTTTTTCATTTTAATTACTGTACTTTGTTTGGTTCCTTTTTATAACTTCAGTCTATTTTATTCAGACATTTTCCTGATTTCCTTTAGTTCTTGTATATGGATTCTGTTAATTCATTGAATATATCTAAGACAGTTGATTTTAAGTCTTTGACTAATGGTTCCAATGTATGAGTATCCTCAGGGAAGACTTCTGGCAATTTTATTTTTCCTGTGAATGGGCCATACTTTTCTGTTTCCATGTGTTTTATTATCTTGAGGACTGGACATTGTGCATATCATCTTGCAAAACTCTGGAAATCTAGTTCTTCCGCTCCTCTGGGATTACTAGGTTTGTTGTGCTTTTTGTTGGTGAGGGCTGCAGTGGTCAGACTGTGACCTTTCCACATTACATTTGCTCCTAAACGGCAAATGGAAAGTGACAAGACGGGGCGGGGGCAGGATGGGACTGCCTCTTTAAGACCCTCTGCTGCTTCTGCCGGAAGGAGGTTGGAACAGGGGCCGCCCTCAGAACTGGCCCCCAGCGCTCTGACGTAGCTGACCCAAAGCAGTGCAGAGCAGTTAGACCACCTTAACCCGCGTGTTAGAAGACCAGGTCCTTGCAGCCCCCCTGGCACCAGCAGGCTGCACCAGGACCCGAGCTGCTGCCTCACTGCTGCCCGCCACGCAGCCGGGGACGGGGCGGGAGCTGGAATTCACCGATGCTTTCTGCAGTTTCCAGCCTCTTCCTCCTGCTGCTTCCTGGATGTTCCCCCAGACTCGAGTTCCAAATAGTGGACTCGGACAGCTCTGCCCGCTCAGTGGTCCTCGTGAGGATGGCTCCTGGAGCTTCCCACTCCACCACCTTCCCACAACCTTTCTCCATTCTTCACTTTTTATCATCCAGAGGGCATCTGCCTCGCTTATGTGGATTACAGCCGATTACAGGCACGGCAGCACTGACCCTTTCCACTGGGCTGTCAGGCCTCCTTTTAACAAGATAAATGCATTCAACATTAAGATAAATTAACCCCTTTAGCTCACACTTTTCTGCTTCCAAGTCAAGATACAATGCTGACATTGAGAGAGAACAGATGACAAAACTGGAATGAATCACGTGCGGGAAAGCTCATCAACTAGGCAAGAACAGTCCCGGGGAGACAGAGAACTCCCTCTGGGTGTGGAGACAGGGCTCTGACCTTTGAAGTTAGGGTTTTCTTGGTCTCGGGTTCCCTTGAATAACCTATAACTTAATATTTTGGGGGGTGGGGTAGGGTTTGTGGAATCATTTGGTGGAAGAACAGTTGGATGAAGTTTGGAAATGACAAATGGTCATTTAAGCTGTCGCCACCCAAAGGTACAAAGAATCCAGGGGAGAGCGGACAGCTGCTTCGGGGGTGGTTTTCTCCACCACCGAGGGCTGCAAGTGCTGGCCGGCTTCTCCGTGGGCGCTCTGCCACTCGTCACTCCACCTGCTGGCTGGTCACCGCACCATGGGGCCTCTTCCCACCTGACCTGCAGTTCCTCCTTGGGCCCTGCAGGCACCGTTTTCCCTGCTCGTCAAGACATAGAGATCAAGACGTTTCCATATCTTATCAAAAGTTTCCTTCTTGAATTTTAATAATGGGTGTGACTTCACTGGCCAACTCCTGCTTATCTTAAGTCTGCTCCAGCGTCACCTCCCCCAGCTGGGTGCTGTCCCAGCACAGGGAGGCCGCTCCCCAGGTGCTGGGGCTCTACCTGGGCAGAATACATGCCTGCCTCTGCCAAGATCTGGTTAGAGGGGCAACGGAGGAAAAGGAGGCAAGATAAGGAAATGGGGACTGGGGGATTGGGCAGTGCTGTTTCAGGGAAGGCCTCCCTGGGAAGGTGGCCTGGAGCCGGGGCTCAAGTGTGCGGTACGAACATGTGGATAAGATTTACCCTTACCTGCTATGCACAAGCTTTTGCACTTGCTGTACCTTGTATCTGGATTGTCCTCTTTCCTTCCTCTCTGCCTACCAAGCGCCTTCCTTTTTTTCAGACTTTTTCCCCAATCGGCCTGTCCAGCCTCACTTGCTCAAGCCCCAGACCCGGGCGCTTGTGTGTGCCCTAAGCGTCTGCACGGCCGGAGCCGCAGAGGGGCAGCCCCCCCACCCCCACCCTGAGCTCCCGGGGAAGCCGTCCAACCGCGAGGCTGCAGCCAGGCTGGGGCTGCGCAGCACAGGACCACTGCCCGCGTAGGGCCGCGGCTCGGGAGGCTCGCGCCGTGCCGCCCTCTCCAGCTGCGGTGCCGGCGGACGAGCCTAACCCCTTCCACGGTTGCACTTGTGCTTGCACCCCTCTCAGTGCTACGTGGTCCCAGAACCTGTTTCCCTTGCCCTGCCCCCTGCAGCAGCGCCCAGGACCTACGGACTCAACCAGGCGACTGTCAACTGGCCAAGATTTGCACATATTCCATGTTTTATTACCAATCAAAAATAAATTCCATATATTGTTTAGCAAATATTATCATTTTGTGACATAAGACACAAGACTTATAACAACAAAACTCCCCGAGAGTCAAACTCGTAACAATTCCAAAATAAATCACAAAAATATACACATTAAAATCTTATGCAAAATAAATATGAGTCATTTGCGGCGGGCAGGGCCTGTGCCTTGTTGCCCCTCCGGCTGCCGTCGAGGGTCCCCCACTCGGGGACCAGAGGAGGCGCGCGATGAGATTGCACAGGGAGGGGGCGGCCCCGGGGAGGGGCACGCGGCGGGCGCGGCTCGCCGGGAGGTAGCTGTGGGGTCCGCCTGCCCCTTTCTCCAACGCTGGGGCCCGCTCTGCGCGGGCGGACCATACCCCGCAGGCCCCTGGGGAGTGGAACGCCAGCGCCCCGTGGGAGAAGCGGGGTCCCCCGCAGGGGCCACGCCCGCCCGCGCGTCCTCCTCCGTCGGTCCTGCCCCACGTCAGCTCCGGGGAGTTCCGTGAGTGGGGACGCCTCCCGCGGCCCAGGGCGAGCGTCTTGCGTGCCTGGGCCCGAGAGCCAGGACTCGGGGTACCAGGAAGGGAGTGCGCGGCCCACTCTTGGCAGGAGGCCCGCGGGGTCTGCCTCGCTTGAGTCGCGGGTCGCAGCGCCCGGCCGTCCCCACGGGGCGGGGTCCGGGCCCCCCGGGAACGGCAGGCGGGGCCTCTCCTCCAGGCGGCCAACGGAACGCACCACCGCCGCCGGCCTCCGGGTGGAAAAACCTCCTTTCTTGGGGCGAACAAGTCAGGTAGGCCTCAGCGCGGAGCAGAGGGCTCGGAAAACCCACTTGAGTAGGTTTCCCACCTGTCTCCTTGTTCCCAGACCCTGGAAAGGCCTGGGGCTTCTGAATGAGGAGTCTGCAAAGGAGGCGGGGGTCGTCTGCGGCCGCGCCGGGCCAGAAGGGGCTGCGCTGACTGCTAGCCGCGCAGGTGCTCGGACCAGACCTCGCCTGGAGCCAGCGGGGACCCCGGCAAGCCACCCCAACCCAGCGCTCCCCCACCTAGGGAGGGCCTTTGGTAAAAGCGGGGGCAGGGCCGAGGGCTCAGCCATCTGCAAGGCCGCTGCCCACACGGCCCAACAGCCCCAGCACCCAGGGCGCAGAGGGAAGCAGCCTCCGCCGCACCCAAACTCGCCAGGGCAGGACGACCCCTCACCGCGTTCCTAGAAGGGTCCCGGGCCAGCGGCTGGCCGGGCACGCGTGCTCCCCCCTGCAGTGGGGTCGCGGAGACCCCGACCAGCTACCCAGAACCCCAGGACCCCAGCGACCCAGTCAAGCCCGTGGCCAGGTGGTGGTTCGCGAAGCCGCAGTCTTCCTCCGCCAGCAGGGCCCTGGGACCCCACCTCTGGAGGAGGGGGAGGGGGAGGGTGGACGGGGGTTCCCTGAGCCAGGGGTGAAAGCCGGAAGGTCAGAGCCAAGGACGGAGTATGGCTATTGCTTCCCGTGGTGAGAAACCCTCCCCTTTTAAAAGTTTTTTGGAGAAAGAAAACTGTTCTAAACGAAGTTCCTTAACCCTGTCTTCCCTTCCCTATCCCCTTCCCAAGATACCTAAAAAGAAGAGCACTGAGCCCCGTTTAGGAATTCTCGCTGCCCCGACCGGGCCGGGATCAGGCAGGGGCCCCCCGGAGGTCCCCGTCGCAGAGCCGGGTCCCCGGGCTGCTGGGTCAGCCGGGCCCCCGCGCACCCCTGGCCTCGCCGGCTCTTTCACGTGGGCCCGCTGGGGAGGCCCCCGGGGGCGGGCGGGGGCCCCGGGGCCTCGCGTCAGATGGCGCTCTCGTGGGAGGCTTTGTGCAGCAGGGAGTTGCGCTCGTTCAGGAGCGTGGTGGTCTCGTCCGCCGCGGGCAGCTCCGGCTTCTCCACCGTGTCGGGGCAGATGGCGCAGCCGTCCACGGGCAGCTGCGGGCAGTTCTCCATGCGCGACGCCAGCAGCCCGTTCTGGTACTGCTGCCGCGAGATCTGCAGGGGAGGCGGCGGGCTGAGCCGGAGCGGGCCGGGGCGGGGCGGGGGCCGCGGGGCAGGAAGGCGGCGGGGCCCCGGACCCCCCTCCCGGGAGCGAGGGGCGGCGCGCTCACCTTGATGTACTGGAGGTCGGTGAGCGCCCGCACGCTGAAGTCCGACACGTACTGGCCCAGGAAGCTGCTGCTGAACTGCGCGCTGCTGCCCGCCGTGGGCCCGGGGCTGCCGGCGTCCGCGCGCTCCGCGTAGCTGAGGGAGGCCGAGCGGCTGAGGGCCGAGGGGTGCGGCGGGGAGCGGTCTGCGGGGAGGGCGGGCGTCAGCGGCGCCCAGGCGGGGCGGCCCCCCGCCCCCCAGCCACAGCGACGGCTCCTGAGGGCAAAGGAAGCGGCAGAAGCGCGACCTGCGGGTCTAAACCCTCAAAGCAAACGAGTTAGAGCTGGTGCCGAGGAAGGTCATGCAACGGCGTTAAAAATAATCTACCCAGAGAAAACCAGCCGGAAACCAAGGACACGGAAGGCTTGTGGCTACAAAGGGACTCCCAGGCAAGACGACGATGCGGGAGCGCTGCAGACGCTGCCGCCCCCTGCCCCCGCCCCAGGTTCCGTCACGTCTTAAAGTGGGACACGTGTGGCCCTGCCCTGCGCTCCACCCGCGTCCCTGAGCCCCCCAGCCGGCAGAGGGGCACAGGGCTCCTCCTGCAGGACCCTCCCCGGGGGCCAAGCAGGGGCGGCGGGGCTGCCGCCAAGCCCCGGGGAAGCCCCGCGCGCGGCGCTCTGACCCAGGACGCCGCGACCTGCGCCCGGCACCGCCCAGACGTGCGCGGGCCTGTGGCCCGGGGGGACCTATGGCCGCGCAGCGAACACCCATCGGCCGTCCTCACAAAGTGCCTGCAGACGGTGGCGCCGAATCCAGGCCAGCTGACCTAAGGGCCGATCCTGCTTTTAACCGAGCAATGCTCTATCTACCGTGAGCGTCAGTAAAGCTTTGGTTTTCCATGATCAACATGGCGTACAGGCCTGGCTTAGTCCCCGTGAGGCCATGTGCAATCATTCCACGGTCAGGGCAACTTCCACGCGTTCTAACGTAAGCTGTACCTCTGGTTAAGTTCCGGAAAAAAGCAGAAATACAGGGAGGGCTGTGCTTAGTATCTCACATTAACTGTTTGGATGGAGGGTTAGAATGATGGGCTGCTTCTGGTCAATGCTGATGAACCCCAGAATTTAAAACCAACACAGATTAGCAACAAGATTATTAAAAGTAGGGGTCCTAGAAAGAAACGCACCGAAATATCAAGTGCTTGCTTCTGAGCAATGACACTTGGTGCTTTTTAATTTTCTTAATACTTCTATTTCCCAATTGTCCAAATAAGCCTGTGTTACTTTTATAGTTAAAACAGTAAGTGTAATAAAGAAAAGGGGGGTTTCATGCTGTAATTCCCTTTCTAAAAGAATATTCTAACAGCAAGGGAAGGCTGAGCATCTCAACCTGGAGAGCCGCGCCAGCTGAGGCACATGGAGCTGCCAGACAAGTCTCCCTACTTCCTGCCGGCGTGAGGCTAGAGCCGGACACTGCAGAGAGAGGCTCACGCCGCGGGCCACTCCCAACAGCGCCAGGAGCAGAGGCCCCTCCCCCGTGAAGGAGTGGAGCAGCGGCTCTGCCGCCAGCATTCGCCCGCGAAGGGAAGGAGGGAGGAAGGCTGGGCTTGAAAGGGACAGTGGGTGACCTCTTCTGGTGACCTCTCTCCTTTTTTTTTTTTTTTTTTTAAGAGGGCGAGCAGAAAAGTGTGCACTAATGCAGCAGAGAAGGGGAACCAACTGCAGGAAGACACGATGGCAGCGATGCCCGAGTGACGGGCTCAGGGCCGCCGTGCTACCCGGCCCCGGCTCGGCCCCGCTTGTCCCCCCCACCCCCACCCCAGCGCATGGAGGTCAGTGCCAACCCCAACACCTCTCCCACCGACTCCCCGGGCAATGCCACATCAGAGCCCACAGAAGGCATGTGGGATTTGGCTTTTCTCTAAATACTGCTGATGGGAGCGTTACATTTGAGTTGTTGTAGAGAAAACCAGAAACAACTGGGCTCTAACTAAACATTTTACACAAATCCTCTCTGCACGGGACCCTGCGGGGAAGTGGGTGGGAACCGAGCCTCTGCAAGCTAAACTTCCAGAGCCTCAGCCGGCATGGGGGGGGGTGGGACGTGAGGGGCTGCAGGCAAGACCCCCACGCCTGGGCTGGCTGCCTCCCCAGGGCAGAGAGCAGAGGAGGCAGGGAGGGCCTGTGAGGAGGTGCCGTAGGTGTTCTATGCAAGCAGACAGAGGGGACAAGCACGCTGCCAGGCCTGGGGTGGCCGCGCCCGGGCAGCTGTGGCCAGCTGGCCTCCACCTCCCCCAGGATGCCCCTGATAAACCTGCCCGGTGCCCGCCAGGGGAGAACACACGCTCAGCAGGACCCAGAAGAGCCTTGTTTCGAGGCTGCTGTGTGCATGTGAAAACACATGTCTAGGACGTGACTGTGTGTGCCTATGGCTATGTATGATCGTGGGTGTCTGGGTGTGAGTGTGTGAGAATGTGTGTGAGAGCATGCGTGTCACTGACGTGAAGGAACGATGGGTGTGAAAGGTGTGTGCATGAATATGTGTCTCTTCCCAAGGGCCTTCGGGAAGCCCTTCTGGGCTGGGGCACTGCCATCCAGAGGGGCTCCAGGCCAAGCTGCACCCACAGGTGTGACCATGTGGGCGGCCGGGGCTGCTGGGCAAGGTTAGTGCAGCTGGCAGCGTGGCAGTGGGGAGCGGGCGGCAGTGCAACTCCTCTAGCCATGCCACGTTACCTGAGAGCCAGGAGAGCAGGGAGTTCCGCTTGCCAGGCGGACACCCGAGCTGGGCCGCGGGCACTGGATCAAAGGAGGAAAAGGTCAGTGACGGGCAGAGCCAGGGGCCGGGCATGCACCCGCAGCAGCAGGCAGACAGGCAGACGGGATGGGGGCCCTGGGGGCAGGGTGCAAGCCCTAGCAGAGGGCTTTCAGGGCAGAGAGAGGGGCCCTGGGGGGCAGGGGACAGGCCAACAAGCAGAGCAGGGCAGAGGCTGGCAGAGAGCACGCCCTGAGCTCTGAGAGTGGACCCAGGGCTTCCCGACGCCATCTGCCCCTTCCTGGCCCCGATGAGGAGGGGCCAAAAACCGGTGAGTGGAAGGCAGAGCCCAGGCCCCTGAGCCAGGCCTATGGGACGTCACTGCAGAGAAAGCACGGGGAGGGGTGGGCAGTCTCTCCAGGCCCGAGGCCGTGTCTGCAGGGCCCGGCTGCTCCCGAGCCCAGTTCTGCAGCCTCGTGCTCGCTGCGCTCCCCTTCCCCAGCCTACCCTGTTGAGCAGGGAGGGGCGGTATTTGTGGGTGCCCTGGCCATGTGCACAGGACCCTCTGTGTCAGGGGACAGCAAGAGGCCAGCCCTAGAGGCACTGCAGGAGCTGAGGCAGCCTCCGCGTTGGGATGGCTTTTCCCCAGTCCCCAGTCACTTCAGGGACCCTCTGTGGCTCGGAGGCGCCACGTGAGTCACGCGCAGCAGAACTGGGGGGAGACCCGGGCCTTGCATGCAGGGCCCCACCCTGGCCCCGTGCCCTCTGCAGGGGGAGCCTGAGCCGCTCAGGCTCAGAAACACAGCAGGTGCCGAGGCGACAGGAGGGCGGTGCTGGCTGCAGGCCTGCCCAGGGGGCGTCCAGGCCCCCCTCTCTGGCCCCAAGTCCCTTATTCCATCAGAACCACCCTCAGCCAGCCGGTGGCTCCACCCCTAGAAAACCAAACCCCTGCAGAAAAGCCCTGGTCTAGCCTCTGTCTCAGGCCACGGCGGACCTGTCCCTCCTGAATCCCCCAGTTCTGTCCTCCCAGACAAGACCTGCTGACCCTCCCCACTGGATGCTGTCCCCCGCCCCTGCAGCTCCACCTGCTTTCATGGCGCTTCTCCTCTGCTCAAAGGGCACCAACAGCATCCCACCTCCCATGGCGGCCCGGCCCCGCCAACTCTGGGCACCCACACGCCCTGGCTCCGGGTCCTGCCCCACAACTGCACCCAGGCCTTGGCTCCTGCTGTCTCCCCCTCTTACCACCTCCCCGGCCACTGCCCCAGGCCCACAGCTCCGGCCTCCTCGG
>PVIY010017156.1:35883-50182 GCA_004026745.1 Myrmecophaga tridactyla
GCGCAGGCCTGCCCCCCGCACACCTGCAGGACCAGGATGAAGTAGTCGGCCGGCTTGTTGCGCGTGTACAGATAGTGGCGGGCATAGTGCTTGTTGTGCTCGTCAAACTTGAGCTCCTGGATGACGTCCGGGTACTTGAGCAGCCGCAGCAGGATCTTCTCTGACACCAGGGAGGGGCTGAACAGGGGGACCTCTGCGGGGGGCCGACAGAGCATCACGCGGGGCCTGGGCCACCGCCGGCTCCCGCACCCCCACGGCCTGCCTGCTGGGCCTGGCGGAGGCACCTCGCTGCCAGGGTGGCCGCGGCCACACTACTCACGCCCTCTGGTCTCAGTGTCCCCAGCTGCGAAGTGGGGACCGAGGTGTCCGGGTGCCCGGGGTACAAGGGCAGACCGGGGAAGCACTGAGATGCCTGCCGCCCAGGGAAGGGGCCTGGCACACGGGCCTGGCACTGCCATTGACACCACTGCCACCCGCAGGAGATGTAAATTGCTGTGAGCATGTGCGGACAGGCATTGGGGACCAAGGAGGGGCAGGGAGGACAGACATTCACTAGTCCACCACCCGGTCTCCACGGAAGCTTTGAATCAGGGGTAAGAGAGAAATGTCACCGACCCAGGGCAGCAGGGAGCAGAGAGGGCAGGAGCCAGTCCAGGGTGGCGGGCAGGGGGGTAGGTGTGGCACGTGGAGGGGTCTCCTTCTCCCCCCACGCCACCGTGCCCGGCCGTCCGCCTTGGGCTCCCTGGGCTTATTTCAGAGTCCTGGATGCTCCCTACAGGTCTGCGACAGCAGCCCGCAAACAGGGCAGGCGAGCTGCAGGGACAGCCGGGCCAAGGACACAGCCCACTCCCCTGCAGGGGTGGCTGCAGCCCACGGCTTCTCCCCACCTCCCCACCAGCGCCCCAGCCCCCTCCCGCTCGCACCTGTGGCCAGGAAGCGGTGCGCGGCCAGAAGGAGCTGCGGCGAGATCTTCACCTTGAGCTCGTGGTCTGTGTCCTTAAAGGCCGAGAAATCCCTCTTCTTCTCAGACACCCGCTTCCGGCTTCGATTGTCCGCTGCCGAAGGAAGGCCTGGGGTTCAGGGCACTGTCCCCAAGAACGCAGGGACAGCCCAGCACCTGCCTCATGGCACCCGGCCCCAGCCTCCAGCCCCCTCCTCAGCCTCCAACCCCAGCCACCAACCCCCAGGCCCTGGCTCCAGCCCCGGCCCCCAGCCCCCGGCCTCCAGCAACAGCCTCCAGCCCCCTCCTCAGCCGCCAGCCCCAGATCCTCTTTTCCCACCCAGGGCAGGGTCCCGGAGCTGACCCTGACCAGGAAAGGGGACACTCACTGTACAGGTCCGACTCGTCCAGGATCTCGGACTTGATGATCTCCTCGATGACGTCCTCCAGGGTGACCAGGCCCAGCACCTCGTAGAAGGGGTCGCCCTCCCCCTCGTTGTTCACCCTCTGCACGATGGCCAGGTGGGACTTCCCTGGGGGGGGGGGGAGCGGCAGTCAGAGTCACGCGAGAGAGCAGTCCCAAGACGCCCCAAGAGGTTAACACATTTGGGGCGAGAAGGCCAAGGGGTTCTCCCCTTTTCTGTATCTTCTGAGGTTTCTACCGCAAGCTGATGCTGTTTTCATGAGAAAGAAAACCAAAAGCAGCATTTGGGGGTTAAAGACACTTCTCTAAGCCGGGTGACAACAGCAAGGCTCCTGGGGCGGGGAGGGCCGTGGGCTGGCCTGGGGCAGCGGGTCTGGGCTCTCCGGGCCCCAGCCCCTGCCACCGGCCTGCACAGCTCTGTGCTGGGGCTACGAGGTCGCCCCAGGGGACGTCTGCCAGGCCCCAAGCCTTGACACATGGCCCCGGCTGTGAGGAGGCCAGCAGGGACCCCAGTGAGGGGCCGACCCCAGCCCCTACCCCACCCCCGGCTCCTCGGTGCCCCAGGCCCGCACGTGAGGATGGAGAGACGCACTGAGGGTGGGCGGTCCGTGTTTGCGGCTGCCCAGGGTGGGCCCCAGGAGGCTGGGCAGGCCGTGTCCCCTGCACGGCTCCCCTGTGGGGCCCTGCACCCCGGGTGCCCTCCCAGGCCTGCAGCGCCCACTCTACCCCCCTCGGCTGAGATGGGCCGCCCCCAAGGCCGCCCCGGATCCCGCCCCCCCCCAGCAAGGAGGACGCCGAGGAGTCGGCAGGAAACGCGGTGGGAGGGGCAGCGCACCCACGGGCGCCACCAGGGGGACGCAGTCGGAGGCCTCCGCGCCAGGCTCGCCGGGCACAACCCCTGGTGGCTTTTAGAGACGAGCCCAGAGCAGGCCGGCCATGCGCTCAGGCCGCCCGCTTCCGGGGGTGCCGGGGGTACCGGGGGCGCGGGGGAGGGCGGGGCACTGAGCGCGGCCTCCCGCACCCCCCACCCCGCCCCGCCCCGCCGTTCCCAACCCCGGGCCCAGAGCGGCGCCCCTCGGTCTGAGCAGGCCTTCCCCTCCGCAGGCCAGGGAAGGAAGTGCTCTGTTCGGGGCCTCCGGTGGCACCTCACGGGGTGGGGGTCGGGGATCTCTCCTCAGGCGGCCTGAGGTCGGCAGTGCTGATCGGGGCTCCTTCTCCCTTCTGCTCTTTTCTCCCCTCCTGGCCGAGAGAGCCGGCCCTCGTCTCAGGCCTTTAAACGCGAAGGAGATGCAAAGGCCCCGGACATCCAGCCCGGCCTCCTCCGGGAGCTGCGGACTCACGGATTGCCGCCCACAGCCCCGAGTGTCCCCGCTTCCACTCCCAAAACCAGCCCGGCTGCGGCCCCCACTGACACTCACGGACACACAGAGACCTGAGACGGACAGACTGGTAGATAGATGATAGATTAATTGGTAGATGGGCAGATACAGATGGATAAAGAGCCAGAGAGATGGACAGACAGAACGATACAGCAGAGGTGGCAAAATGTTAAAAAGGGTGGGTCTGGTGTCTGGGGGGTGGGGATGCTGGAGTTCGCTCCTTGGGGTTTCTGTTATTTTTCTTAAGTTTTCAAGTACTTCAACACAAAAAGTATTTCAACAGGAAAAAAGAGAAAACCCCAACAACCCCCGTGGCTGCCATCCTCCCTTCCCAAGCCCCAGGCTGGCCCTGCCCTCCTCAGGCGCTTCAAGCTCGCCCTGTCTGCAGGCCACCCCACCCAGGTGGGGGCCCCGGGAGGACGGCAGTGGGGGGCGCAGGAGGGGTCAGCGGACACTTGTGGGATGGGACGATCCTTAGGAGAAGCAAGGCAGCCGCGGGGAGGAGATGGGAGAGACGGGAGGTGGGGGATAGACTGGGGGATACAGGGCGGGAATACGCGGGCTGGAGAAGGTTTCACCCGGACTTCAATTTTAGAATTTCCTGCAACTTAGGAATTACTGTTAACCAATTTACCAGTTAAAATAAGTAAATAATTTGGAATATATTTTTGATTCTTTGTGTATGTATATTACCAAGTCATCTCATCTTATTCTTGGTGTCCATTCATGTGGATAAGCAAATTTTGGAGGTGAGAAATTAAAATCTAAATAATACATCTAACCCTAAAGTCTGAAAGTCTAACCTTTCTCACAAAAGTTCTTATTTAAAGAAAAAAGAGTGAGGGAATAGAGCACCATGTAAATGGTTAGTTGATCCATGTGAAATTTACAGATAGAGACTCAACTATTTTGGGCCAACAAAAACAGCAGCTTCCTGTGCCTTCACCAAGCAGTATAAAGAACTGAGGATGGTTTTCATTTTCTTTTTTATACTTTTCCATAAAGAGATTCCAAAACGCTCATCATCAATCAGCATTACTTCATTTTATAACCAGGAAGCAGCACCCACGTTAACGTCACCTTAGGAAGTTAAATGGAAGGGCGGGCCACGGGGGCTCAGTGGGAGAGCTCTCGCCTGCCATGCTGGAGACCCGGGTTCGATTCCCGGTGCCTGCCCATGTCAAACCAACCAAACAAAAGAAGTGAGAATGCTCGTCCCCTGGGCCTTGGGCGTTCCTGGGCTTCTTGAAAGTTCAAGCTGCTTGGGGAGGGGGGGCCACTTGGCTTGTGGAGCCCAGAAAGGGACACTCAGAACCCCAGCCCCCCCACCGCCCACCCCCTTAGCCCTGTGGGCCTCAGCCCAGCAGGAGCCTCTGGGCCCCACCAGCCCCGGCCGAGGACATCTGAGGCTCCAGAGAGCAGGCAGCCCACGGAGCCAGAGCAGGTGGCAGGAGGCTGGAGCAGGGGCCAGAGCAGGGGGCAGGAAGCCAGGGCAGGGGCAGGAGGATAAGGCAGGACCCAAGCCCTGAGGCCCCATGCCCTCTTCTGCTCAGACCCGCACACCCAGCCTCCCCCTCGCCCTTCCGCCCTCGTGCACACCTTCCAGGGGACCCCAGGACCCTGGGGCCTCTCTGCCCCACCCCCACCAGCCAGGCTGTGTGCTCCGGAGTCCAGACTGCCACCACAGGGCTCTGTGCCCCCAGCCTCCACTGCCCAGGACTCCTTCTCGTAGCCCCAGGACCTGTCCCCTCTCCCCAGAATCCTTCTTCCCTCCTCAAGGCCCCTCCCCCTTCCCTAGGACCCTTCAACCCCCTCCTGCCTGGGCACAGCAGGTGCTAGAAACTTTCCGCTGAACACAAAGGCCCGTCTCCAAGGGACCCAGCTTCCTGGACCAGTTCTCTTTGCACCCACAGGCAGACCTCCACAATGCCCTCTTCCCAGAGGACACGTCCCAGTCCCTCAAAGGCCACAGCAGAGAGCACCACCGGCTGCTGGGCTGCCTGGCCCTTCTGAGAAGGGCGAGCTGGGGGCCACTAGGTCCCCACACCTGAGAAGGGCCTCCTTGCTGGGCCTCCTGGCATGTTCCTCCCCCAGGGGATAGCCAAGCAACCTGGCCCTCGCACTCTGTCCCTGCCCCAGGGCGGCCAGCAGGAGTCAGCGGCTATGAGTAGTCCCATCCTTGGCGGGCAGAGGTGGCCCAGGCAACAAGAGGACAGGCCCCTGGCCACACTTCCTCCCCCAGCCCCTGGTGACTTGGCCAGGCTCATCACTCACCCTACAGCAGGGCTCCCTCCACCCCAGGGGGCAGGCAGGCTGGGGCGGCCCCGCAGGACAGCCACTCACCAGTCACTGGCCCTGGGACACCTGAGTGCCCGGCGCGGGAGGCACGCACACGAGGGGCTGCCTGGACATCTGGAGAGAAGGGCACGAGGCACAGCCCACCGCCCGGACCACCGCCGCCCTGGCTCGACCTGGATGGTGGCACCCGGTGTCACCTACACAGAGGGCCTGGCTCGCAGCTGTGTCTGCAGCGCCTGGAGAGTGGGACAGCCACTGGGGAGGGCCAGAGGTTCCTTACACGGTCCCCTCTTACCTGATGGCTGCCCTCACCCCTGCACCCCTCAGCTCCAAAAGGGGCCAAGAGTCACAGGCATAAAGAGCAGAGCCGCACTTGCCCAGCAGAGACGGGTGGACAGAATTAAGAGAGCACCGAGGCGGTCCTTAATTTCAGTGGATGATGAGCCGAGGGCGCTGACAGCCCTAGGGCAGGAGCTGGAACACCCAGCCAGTCCAGCAACCAAGGCCAGCCACCGGGCACGCCGTCTACTACACCCCGGGCGTTTAAATCAGCACCCGGAAGACGGTGTGCAAGGACGGGCAATGCTCTACACCAGCCTTGAGAAATCAGTCGAAAAACACCAGCCCCATTTTAAATGAGCAAAGCACGTGAAAAACAGGGGATATAAATGGCAAGGACATGCAGGAGGAAAATGTTCAAGCTTGTACCATCGCCTTTCCCCAGTCACACTGGCCGAGCGCTGCAAGGCGGCTGGCCCGACATTGGACGCGGCACCCTTGCACGCTGGGCGGTTCCTGTCTCAGCAGGGGAGCAAGCAGGCCGTGGGCAAGGAGGGGCACCTGGGGCCACGTCCAGGGCCACCAGGCCACTCGGGCTGCCACCGACAGATCTCGAGGGACAGGGGAGGCAGAACGGCCCAGGGCAGGACGGGCGCGGCCACAGCCTCCTCACGCTTTCTGAATGCGTGCTACAGCTACCATGCATCGTTTTGTCATTCTTACTTTATAACCAGAAAAAATTAAGGCCTGTGCTTTCATTTTGAGAGAGGGGAAGAAAATAATACAGTTTACTATTAACTTACAAGAAGGAACAGCAGCAAAAACAGGCGTGTTCTGGGTAGTGGGCCAGGGGTGACTTTAATGTCCTAATCGGTTTCCTTTTCCACCATTTCTGTAACAAATAGATTACTTTTATTTTCACCCAGGAACACCAGGGCTTGCTCCGTGCTGTGGCCGTGCCACACCTGGGCCTGTCTGTCCTGCTGAGGGACACACGGACCTCCCCCAGTCTTTTCTACGGTAAATAATGCTGCAACAAATACTGCATCCTTCTGCCCGGGGAGAAAACCCTAAACTCAGTGGCATGGGGGTGTACGGACCTAAGGGCACAGTGGGTGCGTGGACTGGACTGCCAGACGGACGCCTCCCCGGCAGGGGTCCCAGCCGCGCTCGGCAGTCCATACGGCGCCCTTGCCCGTGCCCCTGCCCACGCCCGCACCCATGCCCTTGCCCCTCTCCTCAGTGCCCAGCACCAGGCTAAGCACACGGCTGGCGCTCCACCAAGAAGTTGCTCCATGAAGGCACCGGTGGCGCTCCTGCCACAGGGCTGGTGGCATCTTTCAAAGGGCAGAAGCGAGGCTGGAGGGTGAGACAATGAGGGCGCCCGAGTAAAGCACAGAGAGGAGGGGAAGGCGCCACAGGACGCAGACATCATGGCCAAAGACTGTGGGGTCTGCACAGAAAAGGGGTCTCAGACTTCCCTAGCAGGACAGCACAACAGCTGCAGGCCCGGGGACTCTAAGACAGCCCCTCGCGCGGGGGCCCTGTCAGAACCGTCTCCCATGGAGATACTCGCCGAGGCCTCCTGTACACTTCGTAAATCGATCGAGCTGTTTAATGCACAGACTGGTGAGCAGGCCCCACCCGGGTCAGCAGGACTCCTCCTGGGTCAGTATGTACCACCAGGGTCAGCAGGTCCCCTCCTGGGTCAGCAGGTCCCACCCGGGTCAGCAGGACTCCTCCTGGGTCAGCAGGGCCCCGCCTGGGTCAGCAGGTCCCACCCGGGTCAGCAGGACTCCTCCTGGGTCAGCAGGTACCACCAGGGTCAGCAGGTCCCACCCGGGTCAGCAGATCCCACCAGGGTCAGCAGGGCCCCTCCTGGGTCAGCAGATCCCACCAGGGTCAGCAGATCCCCTCCTGGGTCAGCAGATTCCACCAGGGTCAGCAGGTCCCATCCAGGTCAGCAGATCCCACCAGGGTCAGTAGGGCCCCTCCTGGGTCAGCAGATCCCACCCAGGTCAGCAGATCCCACCCGGTCAGCAGGTCCTGGGAAGCAGCAGTGTGGCAGTGGCTCCCAAGGGCTCTCGCACATTCACCTTGTGGCCAGAGGAGAGGAGGCAGTAGGTGAGCTCGACGCGCACACACGGACAGGGGCAGGGACCGCAGAGAGGCGGGTGCAAACAAAGCACCAGACACGCCTGGGGAAGCGGCACTGCTCCTCCTGCAGACGCAGCATGAGGCAAAACAGTGCTCAGCCAAGAGGGTTCAAAACCGCTACGAAAACCATTTGAAACAGCATCTCACAGCCTCGGCCATCGGGGCAACCGACCCCGCAAGGGCACTGAGGCCGTAAGAAGGCACCACAACCGTCAGCGAGGCGTTTATAAACAATGCTTACTTCCTCTGTTTCTCCAAGGAATTTGTTTTATAATATACATACCAGTAAAAGAGTTCATGGGTATAATTTTTGAATTAATGGAGATGCCACCTAAAAATAATTTTGTGCTAAAAGGGGTATATGATCAAAGAAGTTTGGAGAGCCCTTTCCCAACACCCCTGGCTAGATGGCCATGGCTCTCTGTGCTCCCCCAGCCATACCCCTCAGCCTGGATCCTCCCAGCTGCATCCCCCCCGAACCCTCCAGCCTGGGTCCTCCCAGCTGCGTCCCCCCCAAACACCTCCCCCTTGTGCCCCCCAACCTGGTCCCATGCCACCTGCCGGGCCAGGTCAGGTTAACACGTTCAGGGTGGGGGTGCAGTCCCATGACCCTCCCACGTCCACGGGAGGAAACCGAGGCTGAGCTGGGCCCCCTCTTCTACCAAGCGCATGATGCTGTGGGCAGTGCCACATGTGCCCCTGGGACAGGTTTTCAGTCTGCTGACTCGTCACCTGGCTAGTGGCCTTTCCTTTTATTCCAGGAACCATCACGGCGTAAGGGCGTGTCCCTGCCCCTCCCAGCCCCACCCCAGCAGATTTTATCTGCAAATATTTCAATATGTATCACTGGAAGACAAAGACCTTTCAAAAAGCAAAACCACAAGAGCATGACCACATCTAAAAACTATGACCAACAACTCATCAGGCGCACCAACAATCCAGCCAGTGTTCTAATTTCACCACTTTTCTTATAATTCTTTCTCCATCTAATGTTTACATGATTTAATTTTTTGATACTGATAACAAAAGAGGAAAGAATGAAATTAAAATCATTTATAATCCTGCTTTCCAAAGCTTATTACTGTTACTTTCTTTGCTCTTTTAAATGAATACATAAGGATAAACTAGCACAAAATAAATTTCCACCACAAACTGGGTCATCGCATATAATTCTGTATCATGCTTTTAAAAAACTTCACATTCCTTGTACTTCCCAAGTCATTAAAAAGTACTCAACACCATAATTACATGGAATCTTGAATAAGACGTGAGATCTTGTTGGTTTGTGCAGGTCAGTGAGATGCCCCAAACATTCCAGAGTAATCTGGGCAGACAATAAAAAAGTATTTGCAAAGTCCCCTTTGGGGACTGGGGTGAAAGGAAGGAATATTCAAGCCCCCCACCTGGGGAATTCCTGATATTCTTGCAAGCAATGGGGACAACCAATTGGACAACCAATTTGATCTTGGGGTTCACCCCTATGAAACTTATTCCTGCAAAATAAGAAGCTAAGCCTACTTATAATTAGGCCTAAGAATCACCCCCAGAGAACCTCTTTTGTTGCTCAGATGTGGCCTCTCTCCCTGAGCCAATTTGGCAGGTGAACTCACTGCCTCCCCCCTACATGGGACATGGCTCCCAGGGGGTAAACATCCCTGACAACGTGGGACCTGAATCCTGAGCACAAGCAGGGACCCGGTACCATGGGATTGATAAAGCCTTCTTGACCAAATGGGGGAAGAGAGAAATGAGACAAAGTTTCAGTGGCTGAGAGATTTCAAACAGAGTCAAGAAGTTATTCTGGAGGTTATTCTTATGCATTATATAGATATCCCTTTTTTTTAGTTTATGGTATATTGGAGTGGCTGGAGGGAAGTACCTGAATCTGTTGAGCTGTGTTCCAGTAGCCTTGATTCTTGAAGATGACTGTATAACAATACAGCTTTTACAGTGTGACTGTGTGATTGTGAAAACCTCATGTCTGATGTTCCTTTTCCCCAGGATATGGACAGATGAGTAAAACAAAAAAAAAAAAGGACAAAAAGAATAAATAAATAATGGGGGGAGAGAATAAGGAGTAAAAAAAATAACTGGGTAGATTGCAATTCTAGTGGTCGACGAAAGGGAAGAGTAAAGGGTTTGGGATGTATGTTTTTTTCTTTTTATTTCTCTTTCTGGAGTGATGCAGATGTTCTAAAAATGATCCTGGTGATGAGCGCACAGCTAGGTAATGACACTGTGAGCCACTGATGCTGTACCCTGTATGGACTGTGTGTGTGTGAAGATTTCTCAGTGTAAAAATATGTGTAAAGAGAAAGTATTCAAAGACGTTCAATGGCCCGACGTTTCCTCTCGCGCAGTACACAACCTCGCCCCCCCCTAGAGTGCACCTCCCGGCCTCGAGAAGGGTCTGGAGCAGGGGCCTCGCTGGGCACTGCCCGCCCTTCTTCCTGGGACACGGCTGGGCAGGGGGCAGACGCCGGGGGCCTGCCCCAGCACAGTCTGGCGCTGCCACCAGCCCTGGGGGCCTGGGCCCCTCCTCTCCAGCCAGTCCCCTTCTCGGGAGCTCCTCTGCACCCCCCGCCCCACAGCTGAGCCCCCTCCGCGCCACACCTCTGGCACTGCTCCCCTCTGGGCCTGTGTGCAGCCAGCTGATCATCGGACGGGAAAACCCATCTGAACGCTGGGCCGTTGCTAATGAGCCCGCGGGGCCACACTCACTATAAAAATTCACATTAACTGCAGCTGCAGTCGGGCTGCATTCAGTCTGGGAGGAGCCTTCCACTGAACTAAATGACTGACGCTAAACCAAAAAATCCTCAGGAAATTAGCTTTTTTTTCCCTTGGTGAACCTTAGTTGGAGCTTGGCAGCCAGACACTGTTTCCAAAGATTTACAAACTATTAAAGCAGTCTAGACCTTGACGTCCAGAGCTGAAGAGGCAATACCTGAGGTGCTGTAGAGACTGCACTGGTTGTTGGAGGAAGGAGTTGGGGAGACAGAGAAAGAAGAGGAGAGGAGGAAGTGGGGGATGGGAGGAGGGGTGGACAGAATGAGGAGGAGGAGGGGAGGGGAGGAAGGAGAGGAGGGGGAGGAGGACAAGGAGGAGGAGGAAGACAAGGAGGAGGGGAAGGGAAGGAGGAAGGGAGGATGGGAGGAGGGGGAGGAAAAAAGAAGGAAGAGGGGCAGGGGAGAAGGAGAAAGTAGGATAGTTCTTCATAGGTTTAAACTTGCTCACTTAACCTGGGATAGTAATTATAAACGGGAAAAAGACATAATCATTAAACAGTTGCTTTTCCTACCATTACAAAAAATAAACTGTCAAAGTCATCTTGGAATGTCCTGCGTGGCTTCACTGGGTAGCTGGTGTCTTTGATAATCACAGGAAAACCAAGTATAGGTCCAGCTCTCTCACAAACGTAAACGCCAAAATTCTAAATAAAAAATAGCAGCAAATCAAATCCAGGGACGTGTAAAAAGGATAATACACGAATGAGGTGGATTATTCCCATAGTGGGATAAATGTTTGGATTGATGTTCAAAAATATCATCCAGTGTAAGTGAAATAAACCAGACACAGGATAAAAATTACACGAGTCCACTTACATGGATCAACCAGAAAGACCAGATTCAGAGAAGAAGGTGGCTCAGAGCTGACCAGGGCCGGGGAACCCCGGGGGGAACATGGGGGACTACTAGTTAACGGGTGGAGTTTCTGTTTGGAGGGGTGAACATAAAGGATGGTAGTGATGGTAGCACAACACTGCAAATGGATTTAATGCCACCAAACTGTACATTTAAAAATGGTTCAAATGGCAAACTTTTGTGTTTTCTTTGTTAGTGTAATAAAATAAGATTTAAAAATCAATAAAAAAAATCAATCAGAGGGAAAAAAAATCAGTCAGAGGGGGGCATGGGGGGTTCAGTGGTAGAATGCTCTCCTTTTATGCAGGAGACCTGGGTTCGATTTCCAGACCATTTACCCAAGAAAAAAGAAGAAAAAAAATCCATCAGTGACGGGTGGTGCGACGGCGATTCAGTGGCAGATTCTCGCCTGCCATTCCAGAGGCCTGGGTTCGAATCCCGGAGCCTGCCCATGCCAGAAAAAACCTCAATGAGTGACACATCCATACAATGCAGTACTATCAGGCGATCAAAAGAAATAAACTGCTCCATGGGACACGACATCCTGACAAGGGGGACAGGACTCCCAGGGATGAGCCAGGCCCTCGCACCCTGGGATCGACAACGCCTTCCTGACCAAAAGGGGGAAAAGAAGTGTAACAAAATAAGGCTCAGTGGTGAGAGAGCTGAGTGGAGGCTATTCTGGAGGCTGCTGTCACCCAGCCGTTAGGTAGATATTGCTAACTGCCACAGTTTGCCAAACCCCAATGAAACCATTCTTGCTAACCCTAAACAATGCTAAGGGCTCTAGCTGAGATCCTTCAAAAGTTTTCACACAATAGGATTGCCTTCCAAAAACCTACAACTTATCCTAGGCCAGGTAAGTCCTGAAGCCCAGAGGCCCAACCTCTCCAGAACATCAACCAGTTCCATCCCCCTACCCCATGAAAAAGTTAGAATGGGCATAGTGCAAACACCCCTCAAGAGTGGGAGAAAGATCAAAGGAGAAGGTGGGGTTATAACAGAGAAGACAGGATTTAACAAGCGCCTAATCATTACATTAATATTTCTTTTAGCCTCCAGTGTCTTGGAGCAGCTCTAAGTAAAAACCTGAAATCGTGGAACCGTGACCCACACCACACTCTGAAATCTGTTCTGTAAGCACTTGTTACAGTGTACTTTGAAATTTATTGCTTCTTTACAGTAAAGCTGTTTAATAAAAATAAAGGGTGGGAGGTGGGGACAAGCGGAGGCACAGCTGGTTCCGAGTGGAGGTCTCGCCTGCCCTGCGGGGGCCCAGGTTCAGCTCCAGTTCACATACTCCAAAAAAAAATCAACAGACGGTGCTGCAATACCGGGACAGTCATGTGGAAAAAGAACGAAACGTGACCCCCACCGCACAGCATATATGTGTGTGTATATATATATATATATATATTAAAAAAAGAAACAAGCTACAAGCTATAAAAAGACCTGGAGGAATCTTAAGCGCATATTGCTACATGAAAGAAGCCTGTTTGGAAAACGCCACATGGTGTGTGACTTTCTGGAAAAAGCAAGATAAAATTGCATTAAGCGAATAAAGAAGTAAAGCTACAGGGACAGTAGAAAGCTCAGTGGTGCCAGGGGCTCGGGGAAGGGGCGAGGTGGCCAGGTGAGCTAGGGCAGTGCCTCTAGTCCCTAGGGCAGCGCCACTAATCCCTAGGGCAGCGCCACTAGTCTGTGCGACACGGGAGATGCTTGGCCTGGCGCATTCGTCAAAACCAGAGGACCGGACACCACAGAGAGAGAACCTGGGTGGACAACGGATTTTAGTTAATAATAATAACAATTAACATTCCCTGTTAATCCAAGACATTAATACTGGAGAACCTGGGCTGTGGGGTGAGGCTGTTCACGAAAACCCTCTGTACCTGCCGCACAATTTTTCTGTAAACCTAAAACTGCTCTAAAACATAAAGTCTATCATTCAGAAAATAAAATAAAGCATTATTTAAAAATCAATTAGTATAAGTCAGAATAAAGGATAAACAGACAAATCATTCAATCTCAACAGATACAAAAAAAAGCATTTGATAAATCCAATACCTACTCATTCCAACATCTTAGCAAACCAGGCCTAGAAGGGACCTTCGATAGGCTAAAGGAAATCAAATAGCCTCAGGCGCGGCGTGAGGGTGGCCTGTGCTCTCCCCGAGGCGAGGGGACACAGGGACAGGGCCGCAGCTCACCAGAGCATAGGACCGGGGCCAGCGCCCAGCATGCGGGGTGCAGGCAAACGTCGACAGAACTGTGGTCAAAAATACCCCCAAAGGGTACGGATGAAACCAAAAGGAAAGAGAGACGATAAAGACTGAGATGGTTTCATCCAGGAAGGCCTAGAGTGTGCAATCATAGTGACTAAATGTACAAACTAAAAATGTTAGTGCCTGAGGGAGAACAAAGGATGTCAGCATTGCAGGGTGTTGAAAATAGATGGTCATTCATATTTTAAAATTTCAACTTCTGTGTGAGACTAAAGCAAAAAATGTTTATTTGGTACAAAATTTAAAAAAAAAGAAAAAGAAAATCCCCCCAAATCCAAAACAAAACTATCAGAACTAATGAGGAAATGCCACAGGTCACTGAACTCAAGGTCAAGAGACAAGAGTTAATTCTGTTTCTCACACCTGCCACAACACCCAGAAAATAGGCTCATAAAGGTCCCACTCGAAACCATCAAATCCCAGGAAGAAACCCAAGAAACGAAGCGCAGGACTTCCCCGCCCAAAGTCGCAGAAGATTCCTGAGAGCAGGCGGTGGGGGGGGGGGGGAGGGTGAGCCTCCTAGAGAGTCGCCTGAGGCCCCCCAAATCCCCAGGCAAAAGGTTAAGGACCCCCGGACAAGAGTGGCCCCTCACCTCCAGAAGAGGCCTGGCCGCCAAGCTGGGGGCTCCAGTCTCCCCGGGGACCCCCCGCCCCCCACAGGACCCCGTCCTCCCCAGTCACTCCCCAGCACCGCCGCGCTCCCCTCCTCTGCCACCTGCCCCAGGCACCTGGACTGCGGCGGCACCTGTGCTCTGGGGCATCTGTGGGAGGCCCGGCCCCTCTGGGCCCTTCCCTTCTGGATGGAGCCCAGGAGGGAGGGGCCAGGGGAGAATGGGGGGCTGGGCCTGATCCCCAACTTACAGAAAAACTATCAGAGGGGCCAGCAGAATTTC
>PVIY010017157.1:0-50049 GCA_004026745.1 Myrmecophaga tridactyla
AACAACTATTGGGCCAAAAATCCCTTGAGGGATGGGAGAAAAAATATGGAACCATTAAACTTTTCTACCAGGGAAATCCTTGATATTCTCTCAAACATTAGGGACTTCCAAGTCAATAGGACAAGCCCTTGATCTTGAAGCTTGCTCTTATGAAACTTATTTGTGTGGCAGCAAAGCTAAACCTACCTATAGTTATGCCTAAGAATTACTTCCAGAAAACTTCTTTTGTTGCTCAGATGTAGCCTCTCTCTCTCTCTCTCTCTAATCCCAAATCTGGAAGGAAAATCATTACCCTCTTCATGGGATATGACATCCAGGGGTGAAAGTCTCCCTGGCAGCATGGGATGTGACTCCCAGGGATGAGCCTGGCTCTGTCATCATGGGAGAGGCCTTCCTGACCAAAAGGGGGAAAAGAAAGGTAACAAAATAAGGTATCAGTGGCTAAGAGAGTTCAAATGGAGTCAAAAACTATTCTGAAGGCTACTCTTATGCAAGCTTCACCTAAATATTGCTAATTGCCATGGTTTGCCAAACCCCAACCAACACCATTCCTGTTAATCCTAAAGAACACCTAGGGCTCTATCTGAGATTCTACCAAAGTTTCACTCACTAAGAATACTTTCCAGAAACCTGCAATCTCCAGATGATTCCTAGGCCAGATATGTCCTGAAACCCAGAGGGGCCAGCAATCCAAAAACATCAACTAATTACAACCCCCTATCCCATACTGTCGATACCCCTTTCCAACATAAAAATGGTAGAATGGGCATAGTCCAAATACTCCTAAAGATTGGGAGAAGGATCAAAGGAGAAGGACGAGTTAAAACAAAGAAAATAGGATTTAACAAATGAGTATACTACTGAATCATTCTATGGATATTTCTTTTTAGTTCCCAGTGTCTTGGAGTAGCTAGTAGGAAAAACCTGATATTGAGGATTTGTATCCATACCAAACTTTGAAACCTGGTCTACAACTATTTGTGTACTTTGAAATTTATTAGCTTTTTGTATATATGTGATATTTCACAATAAAGAAATGTTTTAAAAAAACATATCTAGGGTCACAGAGAACATGTCGGGGGATCAGGGACACATTGGGAGATGCAGGCATTTGCAAATCATTTATACTTTCATTGCAATTTTCAATTAACAAAACTGTCTCTTTAATCAGCCATGACAAAGCAGGTACTGCTAGTTCTATTTAATGTGACCTAGGGTCACATAGCTAGCAGTCAAAAACAGAACTTGGATCTTCTAACTCTTCCTCAAGTAAGAATAAATAAGCCACAGAAAGATGTGTTCATAAGTTTCCGTATTGAAATAGTTAAAAAAAAAAAAAAAAAGACTATTTAATAAGGAGCACTTTGCACAAGGTAAGTTAGGACACTTGGGACAGCCTATGCAGTTGAAGGAAGAGCCTAAAAGTTCTGACTCAAGGGGCATTAGAGGAAAAGGAAGAGGCTGTCAGTTACTGCTTAAATATATTTTAAAAGGTGAAATAAAAAAATAAATACACAGCCACACAAGTACGGCCTACACTTTCCAAGCATCTGGCCAGGCATAGAATAGCTAAAACATTATTTCCCCTCCTTTAAATACATATGCTTCAGGCTACAATTATTGCCTTTTGATAGATTCCTCCATTCTTTCTTCCTGCCTTCAAGTCTGCTCTTTTGAACTAAAGACCACTGGGATGTTCAAGAAAACATATATGATCCAATGCATCATTCCTTTATGCAATAACCAAACTCAAGTGAGGAAATAATCTAACATGATTTGGCTTGGGGTAAAAAGAAAGAATTATTTCAAAAACAGGTACCTTTTACTCATCAAGTGAGTCTATTTTTAAAAGCCCAATTACCTACCTTTCTCCTTTGAAATAAATAGTATTAAATTCCTCACTTTCTTCTTCCCAGTTTGAAAGCTTAGCCCCTCTCGCTTCTTCACGACCATTATCTCCAGCCCATTACAAAGTACTCTTAATCGGGACTCTAGTAATGCTAGTGAATATGTTGTTGAATTACTCTTTCACTTTGCTTAAAACAAAAATAAATTCTTTTTCATATTACACATGTTGGACTCCAAAAAAATGTACCAGTTACATGACAACCACCAATAAAACGAGTGAACTTCTCTCCATACTGAAATATACTCTAGCTATACAATTTAAGTGAATCATTTAGAAAGTTTAAGGACAATGGCTACAGAATTACCATTAGGACTCTGACATTACCCATCCATGCTAGATGAAAAGAGCCATCCCAGTGAGATTATCCATAATGAGACAACAATACCAGAAGCCTAAATTAAATTTCCCCCAAATTCTAAACAACAGAACTGAACCCCTATTTGAATATGTGTTGGCATCATTCACCAAACTGCTGTATTCAGTTTTTAGTTCTAAACATTTCAGAGCTGCCAAGAATACTGTAACAGTAATAATAATTTATATCTTATAGCACTTTTCAAACATTTTTTATTTAATTAATTAAACTCATTAAATGGTGGTTCTCAACCACGGGTGATTTTGCTCCCCCTTCATAGAACATTTGGCAATCTCTAGAGACATTCTGATTTCACAATTGAGAGAGAGGAGGTATGAGGTATGCACTATTGGCATCTAGTGGATGGAGGCCAGGGATGCTGCTAGACATCCTACAATGAACAGCCCCCCACAATAAAGAATCATCTAGCCAAAAATGTCTATAGGGCTGAGGTTGAGAAACCTTGAATTGGAATAGCAACTATATACAGATATACCTTGTGCTGAATGCTGAGAATATAAAGATATTGCAGACAGTCAGTATCAGAGGAACAATGACAACAGTGCTGTCATTAAGTGTTCTGATGGGATGTATACTAAGTGCTACCTAAGAGCAAAAGAAGCAACTACAACGACAAGGTCTAGTAATTCACCAGCAGGTAACTTTCTAGCTGCGATATGAAGGATGATGCCATCAAGTAGAAGAGAGTAGCGCATTCTAGAAAGAAGAAAAAGCAAAGGTGATTCTTCAGCAAGTGTCAAGCTGAAGAACTCCAAGTTACCAGCATTATGTACATAGGTTACCAAAGCCAGAGATTAATATGGTGTATCTCTACGAAAGGTGAGTTTCACACAGTGGGGAGAAGATTAATAATTTAGCTTGTAATGTGATTTTGTGGCATTTTAGAAAGATACTGAAAATACAGATATACGGAATGTAATATAAACTTTGCATGAATTTTTAAGATAACACAGGAGATTGCTTTCTTAGATCCATAATGCTAAGGGTACTAGTTGAGTTTCTTCAGACCACAGGGATATTTTTGTGGAGATGTCTGAGCAATAGTGACTGTTCCAAAATAATTAATAAGGTGTGTTTGTAGTACAGAATGGGTGCATACAGAGATAGGCAGGTGACTATGCTGGAAAATAAATCAGGAGAGTGTCATCTTGATGGTTCTTATAGACTCTCCTATGGAGTTTGTACTCCTGTAGGCTGGAAGTCAGTGGAAGTTTATAGTTGAGAAATGGTACAATATTACTATTGCAGAATCAGTTGACAGGAGAAAAGTTGTGAGGCAGGAAGGCTAGAAATGTTTCAGATAAGAGGTGAAGGGATAAATGAAAAAGTGGCCCAAAGTAGATAGATCTTGGATATACCAGCAGTGGAATCCATAGGATCAAATGAGAAGAGTAAAGGAGAAGGAACTTTTTAGATTGGGCAACTAGGTGGGCAAGCAATGAGAAACAGAACATAGAGGGAGAAAGAGGTTTTATGGTAATGTAAAGATGATCCCATTGGAATCACAAATACCCTGCAAATTAAGTGAAATATATAGATACAATCATGCCCAAAGTCAGATCAGTTTAACAATGCTCTGAGAATTGGGTGGCCTTTCTCAGGATCACATACTCAGCATAAAAGAACTAAGATTAGAATCAGGGTTCTCAGTTCCTAGTCTGGGTTATTCCTACTTGTGCTACCTTTCTGTTCACATTTACAGCCAAATATGCTATCCTGTTACATCAGTTTGGACCAAATTCCCATATGTCTCAAAAGCCCTGGAAAAATTCTGAATTTGTGATATTAAGTTAGTTGCTTGTCTACTTCCAGGCAAAGCTCATTCAGACTTCCATGTGAATCCAAGAGACAATTAATTGTGATGAATTATGAAATTCAAAACAAATGATTGAAAACTTTTTCTCAACTTATTTTTATCCAGTTTTTCTTTATTATCATAATAGTTCAAAATACTTATTTTATAATTTCATAACCATTCACATTGAAATAAATCAAAATTCTAGCAGCAAAGCTTTAGCACCTGTTTCTGGCCTTTCTACCTCACAACTTTTCCCCTGTCAACTGATTCTGCAACATTAATATTGTGCCACTTTCTCAGCTTTAAACTTCCACTTACCTCCAGGGTGGCATTTAGATGGCTTGTACGAGCCCTAAGCACAAGACCAGGCACATAACTGAAGTTTAAGAAATACTAGTGCCCCTATCTATCTAGCTACCTACTACTCAGATGCATATCTTCTTGATTTTCTGGAGGTAAAAATAGTGATAGCTTGCTTTATCTCAGAGGACCCAAATTCCAAAACACCCTCCAAGACACGCATAAAAATATTTAGTTCATACCAATATTATCATGTCTCAATAATAACGGTTGATACTTTTTATGAGCATTATTGCATGCCAGGCACTGGGCCAAGTGTTTTATGTGGTTTATCTCATTTAATCCTCATTATATGATTTAGAATTATTACTTTCCTGGGTTTACTCATAAAGAAACAGGCTCATGAAGGTGAAATTATAGAGGCTTACAAACCAAGAGATGAATCTGGGTCTACCTAATTCCATAGGCATGCTCTTAACATCTAGACTTCCTGCTTCCCAGAGACTCCACCACCCCAGAACACAGGTCATGGAATGTCAAGCTTCTAAGGGTCTCATCACCTGCCTTTGACAGAACTTGACAGACATGTAATTACCCCATTGTCTTTAATTCTGCGTAGCAGCTCACCCCAGGAAACAGCCTTCCATTCATGGATTTAGACAACATCCACCTAAGTTCATTTTCACAGCAGTCATAAGCCACCACAGATAAAACACTGCCTCACCATTAGAAAGAGTGGGGTCCTAGCCCATGTTTACAAGTGGAAAAGGCAGCCTTTTTCATCACTGTTCCTTCCCTTGATTATTTCTCCTATTTTTGTGGCTTATTTTAGCTTACTATCAGTTCACTAAAAATGGAATGTCACATTTTCTCTTGGTACATTTTCATCTAGGGAATGAGCTACAAAAGCTCTACTAATGCTTTATCATGTAAAGATCAACTCTTTCTACTAGACAGGGAAAGGCTCAGTAAATATGCAAAGATGGACTTAGCATGGCTGACCCATTCCATTGACCATGTAAGGCAATGATTTGGAGCATGAGCTTTGGAATGGGATGTCTAGATTAAGATCTCAATTTATCACTTGATCTGTTGAGTAATTTTAGGCAGGTAATTTATGTGCTTCTCTGAACCTCAATTTCTTGATCTATAAAATGGTAACACCGATACCTACCTCTTTTGATAGATATGAGAAGCTACTGATTTTGTAAGCAAACTGTTTTAATGCACTACAGTTATATCAAAGTTCTCAATAAATAACTCCTATTCTCTAACAAAAAATCACCACAATCCCCATATGTTTCCACCTACTGTAGTTGACTCTAAAAATAAAAGAGAAAGAAGACAACTGTCTAAGTAGGATAGCAGGACTATTCTACCAGATAGTCCACCACTGGCTTTTTATGTTTCCCAGAACCACACCTGAAGATACCGACCTGGGAGAGAGGGCATTCTTTGGCTAATGTGCTCTGGTTCATCTCTTTGAGCAATTCCTTTAAGGCATTGCGGACTGTGGCATGGTTCCACTGCTCCGCAGGCAAATCTTCCAACTTCGAACAACTGTAAAAGAGTGCAAGAATGAACAACATGCAGACTTCAGTAAAGGTCCCAACTGCAGAGGAGGTGAATGCAGCAGCCACTTCCGGCACCAGTATTAGGAGCACCGATGGAGAATGGGGTCTAAGTAGGCAGCCCGACATGAGGAAAGTGGAGCACAACTACTTCTCCAGGACTCTGGAAGAACCCAATGTGGTCTCCTTTAGTCATCAAACTAGCTTAAGAACAAAAGCCACTTTGGATATGAAGAAGCACTATTTTGTAAAAATATAATTTTTCTAATCTGCTGATGAAAATGGGCTGACAATATGGTTCCCAACTTCTACGATATCAGTTTAACTATTTAATTTTATCTTAAGCGTCAATGTAAACAAATGTTACATCATATTTAGAGTGTAAAGGCATACCCTTCATCCTCACAAAACAATTCAGGAATATCACTTTCTTAACCAAAAACAAAAACCCATCACTTTTAAGATAAGGCCCTAAAGCATTCCTAGACAAGGATAGGGATATGGGTCTCTATTGAAGTAAAAATCTTCCAAATGGGGCAAATGCAAAATCTTTTTACCAAAAGACAGCACTCCTTAAATTATCATTTGACAGTTTATAATAAAGGACTGCAGAGGTAAAACTTCTGGATACCATATTTGCAAAAGGAAACCATTCCCAGGGACCTCCACAGGCCATGGAGTGTGTTTCTTTTGAAATGGCCACCAAAAATGAAAGACAGAAATCTCCAAATTGTTGGTAAGACTGCTACAAGAACAAATGCACCCCTTACTATTCAAACCTGAAAACAACCAAGGTGTTTATTTTTCAAATACTATGTGCTAAGCATTTAACCAGGCCTAGAGGACCCATTAAATTAGGAGCTGTGGAAAGTTCCTCTTTAAGGTCTGCATATTTTCAATGATTTATCAAGTTTCCCCTAAGTTACCACTTCACTGCTTCTAAAAACAAAACATAAAACAGTTGGAATGTGGACTATAAAGATGCCTGGTAAAGTGCCCCTCCTTCCCCTCTCTCCTCCTTTCTCTTTTTTTTTCAGTTCATCAAAAGTCTAGATATTAATGAAGACAGGATCTCTGCATAAATCTATGATTGACAGAGCAGCTCCAAGAGTAGGGAAGGGCAGATGTTCAGAGATACCCACCTTTGTAATTGAATTTTCAACGTCACAACATGATAGACATCTTGTAGCATGTCGGCCACTGTCGCGTCGGGTGCATCTGTCACGTAACTGAGCGGGAGAGGGTTCCACCTCCCCAGCTTAATTATTCCTGCACAGGGAAGAAAAACATAATAAACACATATCTGCTATTTATTAAACCTTCCCATTGTTTGTTCACTGTTAAGAAGGTCATTCAACAGTCAACATCCAAGGCCCACTTAGAGATATTTTACAACCCCAGTGCAATAAGCTATTTCTTTTTGGCTGACAATTGAGTTAGTTAACTATATAAAGGAAGATGAGAATAAAAGGATGAGGTTTAATCACAGACAATCAGTTCTTTTATTTTCCCTGTTTCTTAAATTACTCAGAAAACCATACTGATACTTCCTTCCCCCAAAGTCTTGTTTTACATTCTAACTTAAGACTGATGCTAAATATATCGGACTGCTGATTTCATAGACAGAAAAAAAAAAAAGCTTGCCTTAAGTAAATACAAGATTTGGTTTTGAATGGTACATGAAAATTCCTGTGTGTGGGCTCAGCATGCAGTTACATCCTGACTGTGGTGTGATTCCCAGTGTGAACAGCATTTGGAACTGATGAGGCAGCTAAGAGTTTACTTCTATATCCATGTTTAACCAAGCGGAGGGTTTGCTTTCCTTGGCCAAATGCAACAGCACAATGACTGACCACAGATCAGAAACAGTAGAGACACCTTCAGCTTCCATTTTTTTTGTTTTTTACTCTCCAGCTCTTTTTAGAGTGACAGTAGTACTCTTTCTCTGTGTGTTTCCTGCTGCATATGAATTATATATATGGCAATGGAGAGAGAATAAAAATTCTGGTCAAGCATAGGCTATATATAGCAGCAATTTTAGGAATACCCTTATTACAAGAAAATTCAGGGTTCAACTTCAGCAACCTATGGTGAAAATGTTAATAAGATGAAGTTATCTTATGTGGGGCATACATAATATTGATGAAGGAAAATAAAGACCCATTTCACAAACAACTCAAAGTAACAAAAATTGCATTTGTATACTCTGAAAACTTCAGAGAGTCCCAGGATGTCAGAAATTGCTACCTATAAAAAATAGCTATGTTTTAGTGATAGAAGAGAAACAGCATTTTTATTTTTATTTTTGACAATTCAGGTGAGCCAACCATATTCTTCTTCAAAAAATATATATTTTATCATTAAAGAGAGAGAACACCTGCATACCCAAACGAACTTTTAAAAACTTCAAAAATTGATGTTTTACAACTATGGGGTACCATTCCAAGAATAGGAATTGAACTTGCTGGTCAGGGCATGTCCTGTCCAAGATGAAATAAATGAATGCTCAATACTTGACATAATGCTTGAAAACAGGGAATAAACAGAACAAAAATATTAAAATGATGCACTGTTTCAGTATTAAGATTTAACAATCTGGTGCTGAATATGCTGCAGTATAAATAGTGCCTGGACTCAGATCCAATAAAGTAACACAGCTCTCATTCATAGTGCCGTATGTCTCCCAGTTCTGGCTCCTTAAGTAGTATTTCAGTTGCCAAGAAAAGCTGTTTTCTTGTGGGGATAGTTTTCTTAACATTCTCTCTATGACAATGAGAAGTGCACAGCACGTAACATGTAGTAGTCATGAAATGAACATCCAGGGCCCACTGGACAGCCACCAGCAAGAGGCCTGCATTGCTTCCTTGCTTCTTTTACGCCTTTGGTCATTTGAAACTGCTCAAAAGATATCATGCAACATGTCTAACATGTTTCCTATTTTTTAAAATCACTCTGCAATTTAATGTTCCTTTTAAAAATCCTTATCAAGATGGCCCATAAGCTGTATATAAATTGATAAAGTGTTCTACATGATTTGTTTTTTACAATAGAGGGGACAAAACTGAAGTTGGCAACTGTGCACTACAACAGGTAAACAGAGGAAGAAGCAGATTTTGTGGGTCATTTTGATTATTAAGAATATTCTACACATAAAAAATGAATACTGCAAACATTAGTGCACAAGTCTATAGGAGATCCACCCATATTGTTGTTTACGTCAGTATTTCAGTCTTTTTTATTGTTGAGAAGTATTCCATTGTAAGTATATACCATAATGGAGCCACAACAGAATATATCTGTTTAATCTCATTCCTATGAAATACATGAACAGGCAAAAGTATGGTGATAGAAGTTTAAAAGCGGTTCCTCAGGACGGGATGGGGGATTGTCATAAGGGCACTTTCTTGTTTTAGCTGGTGGTTACGTGGGTATAAAAATTGTCAAAATTCATCAAACTGAACACTTAATGTTTGTATGTTTTATTGTATGTAAATTATAGCTCAATAAAGGGGAGGAATCTCTGTAGGAAGTGATAGACAAATCACTTTACTTGAAATAGTAATCTCCATTTAGGTAAATTCTTTCCCCACCTTCAAGAACAGGAAGACTTGTTTGGGCTAGAATTAGACACACACAGGTGTTTCCACAACACTTAATACCTCCACATAGAGCATCTGCTTCAGGTTGGTTTCTGCATCTTGGAAGGGAGCTATTGACGCATGTTATTTTCTCCGGCAATAGGAGGTGGCATGTGTTTTTTCTTTTTCACACCATATTGACTAACCTGCATGGCCGCTAGAAGCCATTTTCTTTGTTCAACTATCTACCAGAATTTGCAGGTGCAAAATCTGCTAGGAGAGCTCTCTCCAGAAGGCTGCTCTCCTCCAGCCAGGCAGGGGCTTAGAGCAACTCATTCCGCTAAACAGGGTTGTTGGGGATTGAATCATGTCCCCTACAAAAGGCATGTGCAAGTCCTGTGAGTGTGAACCCATTTGTAAATAAGACCTTTGAAGATGTTAAGATGTGCCAAAACTGAATGAGGCCTCTTATTCCCCAGATAAGCAAGAATGAACCACCCAGCTAAAATTCACTCTTAAACCTGAAGAATAGTTGTTTCCTTACCTCTTTTCCAGGCTCTCTTGGCTAACACCTCTCCTAGGCCTGCTCATTTCTATCCTTTCCTTGCTATTAATCGGCCCTTGCATCTTTCTTTTTTTAGCATTTTTTATTGTGAAATATAATATATATACAAAAAAGCAATAAACTTCAAAGTACATTGTAACAAATAGTTATAGAACAGATTTCAAAGTTTGGTATGGGTTACAGGTATAATTTCAGGTATTTCCTTCTAGCTACTCCAAGACACTGGAAACTAAAAGAAATATCAATATAATGATTCAGCAGTCATACTCATTTGTTAAATCCTATCTTCTGTTTTAATTCCTCCTTCTCCTTTGATTCTTCTCCCAATTTTTAGGAGTATTTGGGCTATGGCCATTCTCACTTTTTCATGTTGGAAAGAGGTATTGACAATATGGGATGGAGGATGTTCTTGGAGAGGCTGGCCCCTCTGGGTTTCAAGAATTATCTGGCCTAGGAACCATTTGGATGCTGTAGGTGTCTGGAAAGTAGTCTTAATGTATTAGACTTTTGTAGAATCTCAGATACAGCCCTAGGCCTTCTTTAGGGTTAACAGTAATGGTGTTGGTTGGGGGTTGGCAAAAAAATGGCAATTAGCAATATCTAGCTGAAGCTTGCATAAGAGTAACCTCTAGAATAGCCTTTCAACTCTATTTGAACTCCAGTCCTTGCATTTTTAAACTTCTCAGTAAGTTTTTTTCTCCCAGAATAAAGGCCTTTCACACCAAACCAATGTCGATGCAAAGATTTTCAGCCATTCCATCCACCCCTCCAGCTTCCTCTCCTCTCAACTTAAATAAGATAGCCAGAAAGTTCTACGCCCCATCAGGCAGGTCCTGACAAGTAGGAAGCAGATACAGAATATAGACCCTCATCCCTCAGCAACCCTTAAGATTAAGGGACAAGAACTCTCTGAGGGGGATTTGAGGTAGGCTAGAACAGGGAGAGAGGGGAGAAGAAGGAACAAAATAAAAATATATACAAAGGAGCCCGTAAGCAAGGACAGTTAATCAAGGTCAGGAGGGTCCATGTCTGACACAAACACCCTGCCAGGAGAGTATCCACTTATGGGAAACACCCAGAGATAGCCAACCCATCTGAAACCAAATGACCCTACCTGAGTGAGTCATCTATGGAGAAGGGTGAAACCAACCAACCCACCCAAATGCAGTATCTATCACTAAGCACTGCCCTGGAAAGAAGGGATGGTAGAAGTTAAAGCCCTGAATAAGTAAGGGGCAGGGAAGTAAATGAAGCAAAGCAATAAAAGCAGATGGTACCAATGTTGGGGACGTCTTGCCTCAATCCTCTGGCAAGAGTGCCACATGCTCCTTCTCTGCAAGTGTACTCAATATTTTCTACCTATTTGCTCTAAAAAAAAAAAAAAAAAACCTGAATGAGAGTGGGCTTTAATCCAATATGGCTAAATTCCTTATAAGCAAAGGAAACTGGACAAAGAGAAGCCATGGGGAACAGCCAGAGGTTGAAAGTCAACAGGATCCAGAGGAAAAAGGAGAAGACACTGCCATGTGCATTGCCATGTGATGGAAAATCCAAGGAACCCCAAAGATTGCTGACCTTCCAGAAGATACCAACCCCAGGTGGAAGCAAGGCTTCTGGTCTCTGAAACCATAATAAATTCCTGTTGTTAAGCCAATACAGTGCACAGTATTTGTTTTAGCAGTCAGGGGACTAAAACAAGGGTCTTTGCCTATCTGCATGTATTAACCATCTTTGGAAATACACCTCTTAGATATATCCCTCTTTTTTTTTTTGTCATATTTTAAAAACTAGTTGGGCTAATAGTTAAGTGTTAAATGAGGAAATCAAATTGGGAAGTAGTATAGCAGAGTGGCAAAGAACCCAGGCTTTCAAGTCAAATTGTCTCTGTTCATTTTCTGGCTCAGCCCCCTACTTATTATGTAATCCTAGCAAGTTATTTAATTTCTTCCATACCCCAATTCTTTCATCTGTAAAATGGAACAATAAAAGTATGTACCTCATAGGAATATTGTGCAGATCAAGTGTAAAGCCCTTAGTAAAGAGCCTATATATAATTTACACTTAACAATGGTTTACTCTCATTATTTTGACCTTTTCAGTGATTCTTTAAAGGGAAATCAATTTACTCCAAAAATTATTGACTCAAAGGATTTTTGAGTAGGTAAATTTAAAAATAGAAGCATTTAGAGGAGAGAAAAAAAGAGCTGAAATACTCCAGATAGGGATGTGTGTAATGACAACCATAATGGCCTCTTACTGGCTTCTATGAAGTGATGAAGGCCCCACCAGATTACAGCACAGTGAAGAAGCACAAGGAAGAAAAAATAGGTCCGTGTCTTTTGGGGGTAATATCTGACTCACAGAGTTGAAGAAATCTCAATAATAATGGCATAACTATAGGAATATGGATATTATTTCTAACGCTTTCACTGTATGAGTAGGTTTTGTACTTCCTATTTGAAAAATGGGGAAACTAATGATGATTAAATTAGATAATGTTAGACACAAGCATGCACATACACACATGTAAGCCCACCCAGGCATTTGAGTAGGTGTCAATAAATAGCCATTCTCATTTATGCTCTGAACATATACCACACCGTCATTCTCTCTGGTGTACTGACTGATCATCAATATTCACTTCTAGAAACCAAAAATACATTTTTCAAATTCGACTCCAGGAGTAATTCCTCATCTGTTCAACCTGGGCTAAAGTAAGCTTTTTTCTACAGAACCGTACAATAAATGCTCTTGGTTGGCTTGTGTACACTATAAGGAACCTATCACAACATTCCTTTATGTAACTTTATAGTTTGCAAAGTGTTTTTTACGACCATTGGCTCATTCTGATCAGGACAGCAGGAATCCACTTAGCTTACCTAGAAATAAGCTAAGATCAGAGGAGACTGAGGCTTCAAGAACATCCTTTGGTTTAACAGGCAGGACCAGAACCTTAGTTGACAGTTTACTAGCTCCCAGATGGAATAGTACCCTTTCTACTCCCCTTTACTACTGGTACTCCAAGAATGTACCTATATGCCAAGGCCTACCCACACAATGGGCCACTGGAGGGAAGGGCCCTGGTTTGTACTCACATACATACCACGCAGGTTTCAACATATAATGTGAAACAAAACAACAAATGAGACCAATGCCTGGTGAGCCAGCTATGCTTGGGATTGCTCTGGAAAAATTGTCTCCCACAACAGAGACATTTCAGACATAAGCATTGTTTCCCAAATCGTCTTTATTATTTCCAAGGAATTCATCATCTGCAAACATTCAGAAAATGACTGGTGCGATTACAGATGCAGTTTCAAGGTCTTTGAGTCACAAATTATGGGCCTTTATTTTGGGGTTGAAATTCATGCAAATGTCATGACTGAACTGAGCACTATATAAATAAAACTATTTATATCCAGACAAATCTATTCACTAAAATACAGAAGACCAATCTACTCTTTGTGTAATGCCTTCAGACCAAATAACAAAATGCAATTGTAGGTAAATTTCCCATTAGTGGCATAAAATTAGGTTGGGAATGGAGGCAATTTTTGTCTGAAATTAAAAAGATGCAATAATGGAAACCAGTTTTTTTTTTTTTTTACCTCAATTCAGAATTCTGCCAGAGGCAGAGCTGACATTTCACAAAAAGAAATATCAATAGTTGTTTGTGTTCACATATTTTTGTTATTTTTATCAGTTTGTAATCTATCTCAAAGAAACCAAATACTCTTCTCAGTAGATGCATAATTCTTATCTTTTGTATTATTTGCCCCTAACTACGTAAAAGCAAGAGTGGTGATAATATACATTATAGCTCCTCAATATTCAACCCAAGTTTTTGGAAAGTTGACCACTTCTGGAAATAAGATAAAATGTAATGATAATATAATGTAATTAATAGAACACTAGAAGGGTTTATATTAGACCTTAATCATGCATTCATTCAATAAATCTTTCTTGTGTGTCTCCTGTGTAAGTCACTTATATGCAAAGTTAACCCAAAACACACCATTCCTATAATTATGGGGCTTACAGTTGATTTGAGAAGCTTATTATTGCTAAACACGTTGTTAAGTGGAACCACTGCTAAAATAAACCAAAATGATAGCTTTTACCCTGCATACCTCAAATATGAGAAATATTTACTTCATGAAGACATGCAACAGATCACCTAAAAAGCACATAAGTACTTTTCACAGTTTTGCTGTGGCATGTAGATTAATGCTGATAAAACAGATACATGTTGGGTATATTACAGACTACAGACCACAAATCCACCTGTGAGACACATATGTAGCCCAGCCAAGATATCAGCAGTATTTTTATAATGTGGCTCAACACACAATTTCCTTTTATTCCAGGTGCATTTTAGCACTGATTTTAAGAGAAAAGTGAAAACTTTAAAGACATTAGCTTTAATATGCAAACTGGGGTTTATGTATCTCACAGCTCTCCGGAAAAGATCTCAACATAAGAGTGTCAATAAAAACCCCTGTCTCAGAGTAACTAAGCCTTGGGGCTTCTGGCTCATGGTATTATTTCCACAATACACCAAATGCTGATAAGGCCCCTTGTAAAAATAGGAGAATTCATGACATTGATTACATCTGTTTATCTTCCTCAGGGTGGTCATGTTCCTGTGCTGTAGCATGTAATTTTCTGTTGTTCAACTATGCTTTGTTAAAGAAATTAAAACTGTCTGCCCTATATAATAAGAACATAGAATTATTTATTCATAAATCAATTCACAGGAAATCACAATCCAGCAGTATTTAATAACTCAGCCTGTACTTCTAACCTGTGGCCTGACTGTGGTATATCACCAGCGTAAAAGCATAAATTGTAGTTATTATTGTTTAACCTGTAGTGAGAATGACTTTTTCAATGAGGAAAGAGGAAAAAAGGCAAAATGAAATAGTTTTTGAAATGTACATATTTTCCTTTTTAATGCAAAGCCTAGTAGTACCCGAATGCAACTCATTGGAATAAACCAACTAACTCTTCTATACCTTCTGCTTTGATTTTAAGTACTCTATATATTTCAAATGGCTTGATTTGGGGTAAAAGTAAATGGAAAATGAAAAGCATACTTCAGGCATTTTACATCATTCAAAGTCCTTTATAACTTACACAAATTAGTGAAACCTCACAACATACTTGTCTGGGAGCTTATAATACACTTAATCCTGTATATATAACAACACAAAAGAAACACCAGACAAAAATAAATAATTCAATGATTCAGAATAAATGTTGAGTATACTGTTATATCAGTTTATCTAAAAATCAACAGAATGCACTATGTCCTTTTCCTACCAGAGAGAAAGCTTTTCTATCTGCAGCACTTCGGATGCTACTGAAAAAAAAAGGCAAACAAGGTAGTTTTTAAGAAACTCTTTATGAACAGCTTTTATTGTTAAACTATTTCTGTATCTTACAGGGGAAATTATCATCTGGATTATTATCAGTACTTAAAAACTGAAATCATAAGTTGCACGGGTGGTTCAGTGGTAGAATGCTCCCCTTCCATGCAGGAGACCCAGATTCAATTTCCGGACCACGCACACACACACACACACACACACACACACACACCCAAAAAAAACGAAATCATGAATTTTGGAGCACTTTCCAAATAAACTATAGTGACACACAGCTGTCTACCATACTTTTTATTTTATTGGGCTGACTACTCCTTTATGTAACAAAGCATTCTACTTAAAAGACACATACAGTACCATTTGGTGCCTTGTCATTCTATACATGACTTTTACATTTTGCAGTATAAAGATTTTGTCTCATGTAATAGATGCTGCTTCACATTTGGGAAACATTATAACCCTGACTTTTATTAGATTATTTAATATAAGCACTAAGTAACTAGACTAAATTAATAAAGACCCTATTTAAAGAGAGAGAGAACAAGAGAGAGAAAGTACAAAATTATTCCACAAATTAAATAAAACTTTCTAAGTTGGTATTTTAGAAACCTTTATTTAATTTTCAAAATTCTGATTCTTCTGAAAAACAGCCAAAATATTGGTCAGGATCTGAAAAAAAATGGCTGGTATTTAGTTATTTATTTCATAAGAGTACCATTAAAACTATACAAGCATGAACAGGACAGATGAGAAAGAAAAGTGTTGTGAAAAATTAACTGAGATCAGTTCTACACTTCTTTCACTGCCTAAAATCTATTTCATCTGTTATATATTTTCTTATTGTTAAGTTCAATCATTACCTAAAGGGGTTTTGAATTAAAGTACTAATTTTGGCAGGTAACATAAACAGACTTCTTTTTTTACCTCCTTATTCAGAATTACATTTGCATAAAGAGATTTCCCTCTAGCATTTGTCCCTTAAATTATCTTCAATAATCCAAGACACAGAGGAAAAAGTATACTCTTTTAAATATACTTCACTGCATTATAGCATATGCTATTCATAATTCATATTTAGCTAGTTTCTGCATCCTCTAAGATAAGAAGTATTCACTGGAGATCTAAAAATACAGTTGCTTCACATATTTTGCTTCCGAATTAATTATATTAATTCTTTACAAACAGGAGTTAAAATATTACAACAGGTTTTCCTGAGGATCTAGCTTTCCAGGTATTCTGTCACTGGGCTAGACACCCTTGGAAACCCTATCAATTGCATGCTCTCAATTATATATTCCAGAATTGCCCTTCAAGCATATTCTCTTTCTTACAATTTAGGATTATATAATATCTGATCTTAAGGGCAATATTATGATGGCATGTTGACTATCAAAGAAAACGTTGACACATAATATGAAGGCAAAAAGTATACTTATTTATGTTGTACATTTTTATTCCTGTTCCAACTAAATCGATTTCACTGTAATTTGTTAAGAAACTATAAGATGTGAAAGCAAATATGGCTATGACTATTAGAAAATGGCAACTGCTTTTGGTTTGGGTAGGGTGTGTTTTGGTTTGGTTTGGTTTAGTGTCTCTAAGGATACTTTTCAGAAGAAAATAAGTTTTACTCTCAATTTTCACGCATGTGCATATGGCATGTACATCTTCATATATACTGCACTATTATACCTAATGATGGACATAGTTTGCAGGTTTCATATATTTTACATTCAGAAAAGTTCCTGCAGTTCTTTCTTAATACAGAAAGAAATCTGATCTGTACTTCTTGGAAATGTAATATTTAAAGGCTGCAAACCAAACTTTAAAATATGCCATTCCTGTTTTAACAGCTATAAAAGAAATCAAGGACACAATACATAAGGGGTGGTCTCTCATTAAACAAATATTTCTTGAGATGAATTGAAGGTAGGTTCTATATTCACAGGATACTATTTGAATAACTGCAATGGCCTATTTGAGCCCCTAAAATATTCAGCCATGTCAAAAATTACCAAATGAATCAATGGGTAACTGAAACACTGTAGAGATTTAGAGTTGTTTCTAACAAGATGTCTAGTTATACCATGGCAGTTAACAGTCCAGCTGAAAGTTAGAGAGCATCAGAAGGGTAAAGTAAGGTGAGAAATGAGTTCATTTTGTTCCCATTCCCAGGAATATGCAGTTTAGTAGGGTGGTGCTATTGCTGGTGGTCAGGGTAAGGGAATGGTTGCCAAGTTCATCCCTCCAGCATTCCCGGGCCCCCTTCTGGCTCTTGAAACTACAGCTCCAGGGGAGGAGCCCAGGAGCTACTGATGACCAGCCTGATTTGGAATCACTGCCCAAGGTGCCCCGTAAAAACAAGTACCTGGAACAGTGAGAAAATCAATGGACCTGATTCTCTTCAACAGAAAGGTAGGAGAAACAAAACATTCCCAGAATCCCTTTAATTCACTAGCAAACATTCCCACCACTGTCAAATAGTAAAAATACAAGACTAGGGGAAAGCTATGGTAATAAAAAGAAAAAAGGAGGTAGAAACACATTGTGACTGTGTTATACTTCTTTTTATATATGGAGGATTTGGCTTGGGTTGAAAACATGAAATAGCGAGAAAAAATGGTTTCCTAAATATGAGCAGGAAACTACTTACTAGATTTACATCATAAACCAATAGAAGGCATAGGTCATGTCAGTTTAATTTGTTTTATACAACTTCCATAAGCATGAGGATGACTAAAATACAGCCGGAGTATGGTGGTCATATGACAAGAATGCCGTTTTGTTTGAAAAGGCATCAGGCAAAGAATCAAGGGATCCAGGTCATGGGCTTGTCCTACATTCACCTACAGGCAACTCACTGAACCTCTCTAGGCTGCTGTTTCCCTCTACTATAAAATCAGGATTTAAGAGAAAAAACAAAACAACAAACAGACATGCAATAACCACATTTCCTACCACAGTTCCCACCTCACACTCACAAGGTAGTAATTACAATAAAATAATATGAGTTATTTATAATAACTATTATTTATAATTTTCTAATGAAAATTATAAAGTACCAAACCAACATCGGTGTTGATGATTTGTACATCAACATAAAAGAGTTAAGAATTAAACTTTTTTAGAATATTTTTAACAGAAAGTATAAATACTTAATGTCTTTATTCCCCAGTAGCCTATGTGCTCCATCAGGATATGCCATAGAATATAGTATTCCTCTGACTGCTGTATCCCTGGAACCAAGCAGAGTGTTCGGCAGATGGCAGAGAAGAGTGGATGCTGAAGGAAAGATGGACGGAAGGGAGGGAGGGAACCAGTGAGAGATGATAAGGGAGGAAGGAAGGAATGGAAGAGCCACCTTGCTCATTTTACAGGTTCACTTTTTGCTCTCTATTCAGTCCCTGTTCCCAACATCCTGCCAACCTCCAATCAAGTAGAGAACTGAACTCCCACATTCTCAGCACCCTGAAATACCCAGGAAGACCAGGGCAAGGAGATGTTCCAAATAGCTGGTAAAAGTGAAGAAAAAAGCCAGAGGGACTGAAGCCCTCAAACTGCGTCTTGCCATGGAATTCACTCCATCACCAGAGACTCCTCAGTGTCATCTGTAAAATAGAGGGGTTGCCCAGGATCTCCAAGGCCCCTTGCAGCTCTGACATCCTAAATCAAAACAGTGCCCACATACTTTGTGACCCAGTAAATTAATCACTGTCAATTTAAAAACCTTCAAAACTGTGAAAATAAACTCAACCTTGGATTGGTGGATTGAGTTTTCTTTCATTACAATTCCACTTCCCCTAAAAAAAAACAAGCACCCAGCTTTTTGTTTTTCAGGGCTCATTTCTAAACTTTCAAAGTACAGTAAATAACTTCTTGATTCAGGATAATTTAAGTTCTGCCAGCTGATAAGCAAACAACAATGCCTTTCATATCATTCACAGAAAGGAATGTGGCTCAAACAGGGATTCATTTTTAATGAATATCATTCTGCCAACTGCACTTCTTACTAAAATAACAAAAGCTGCTGCCTATATACTATATCACCCTTGCCTACCTGAATAAACATAATTGTGTTCATTACTTCTTTACATTAAAATTATTAACTAAGAGTGAATTATCAAGGGATTCTTGTATATTAATGAAAGACAATAATACTATTATCAGGACAAGATACTCTCAGATCAATTTTACATTTCCATAGCACCAAATAAAAGAAACAAATTGGTAACATACCTCTACAAAAAGCAATTTCCTCTCCTTAAACATACTGTTGTATATGGGCAACTAAGCCTCTAGAATGACACACATAAGTAAATAAATATAATTCATTCAGGAAGTATAATGCTGAAAATTAGGAGCCAGGTACTGAGTCGAAATCTCAGAATTATCTAATTATAAATACTAATAAATTCCTTAGGGATCATTGATGCACAAAGACTCTCAAAATGTAGGTAAGAGTTACTTTTACTCAGGGCCTAAAAAAATAAAAAGTGGTAAGGAAGATAAGAGGGAGACAGGAATTAGATGAGATCTAACACTTCAGATTTCTATTGGGTTCCTTAAGAAAAAAGGAAAAGGCTCCTAAGGGCTATAGCGTCACATGGATTTTTTTTTTTTTTAATTCAACTTTCTTGAGGCTACTTGAGTGCTGTTTCATTCTGATTCTAATACCAAAATACAGGTAATTTTCCACCTCTAAAGAAAAGAAAGTCACAAATTTCAAATTTGCCAAATTAGGTCAAATTTGTAAAACAGTGTCAGCTTATTACACTGTTTGTTATGGTTTATTTTGTTTTGTTTTTGTTGTTGCTTTACATTCTACAATACATTGGGGGGGTCATAAAAATATTCACTATGAGAAAACTGATTTTCTTCATGTTTAATCTTTTGTACACTAATGAGTAGCATGTACTTAGAGTGCTCATATTTTCCTCTTCATCATACTCATTTCTAACTGTTCAGTAGTCTTTTATCATATTTATTTTATAACGACACATCAATAAACTGGGCATTTATTTTAATATTGGCAAGCTATTGTTATGTTGCTACACATAGAAGAAAATAGTGAACCAAGTTATCCACTATTACATTAAAATTTATTTGTACCAGAAATAAAAATGTTATTAATTTTTAAGTTCTAATATAATACTTTTCAGTACGAGTCAAAGTAAGTTAAACTTGTTTAGGTTAAAATGCCCAGTAACATTTATTTATCAATTTGTGACTTTTAATCAAATGAATACACCTCAAAGTCAGTCAAAATCAACCAGGGATTATCTTTCATCTGAGTGTCCCCAGCCTGGTACCTGACAATTGGTAGATACTCAAAAACTGCTGGCATAAAAATATTGAAATATGACTATAGTCTAAGAATTGAGTCAAAAAATGATTGCAAATTCTCATCTTGTGACATGTAACTTTAGCATCTTATTTGTATTTTGCCAGGTAAAATTTTAAAATCAGGAGTAGGAATTTTGAGATACTTGCCCCCTACTTATTTACTTGATGGCACAAAATAATGGATTGGGGTGGTACATGAAATAACACAATAAATCAGAATGAGGATCCTAAAAAACAAATCTTTCACGTGAAGCAAACTCATGTAAAGAATTTTTATTTCATATTCTGGCCATAGAAACTTTTCTCTCTGATCTATCCATGGCATGGTCTATCCATGACAATATAGAATGTTAACTGTTTAATATGTTCTTTGCTTCTCCATTAGCAAAAAAGAATTTGGATTAAAAATGACCTCACATGAGAAACTGCTCTTCTTAAATATGCAGTGATTTTCAACATGGGCTGGATTTAGACAACTGACAGAGCTGACTCAGTTTTCTATAATTCCTCATTTACCCAAACCTGGAGATAATGACCCAGTTTTGTCTCTTTGAACTTCCAGTTCCTTCTTGGCTCATACAAAACTTTTATTCTTCTCCCTCAAAATGTAATCATTAATATCAGAATAGTTTCTTAAAATCTGCTCTAATAGAATCATCAGATATGCTTGAGATTTCCATATTTGCCATCTTTATTATCTTTTTGGAAGATAATTAATGCTGCACTCTGAGGCACTCAAAATGGCTGTTGCAATAATCCAAAATTCAATTGCAAACATTCATTCTGGATAATTTAAGATACTTGCTTTTGTAAACCTAAGGCCTGCTACGAGGCCTACAGAGGTTTTACAAAAATAACAACACTCTACATTTGAACTGCAGAGGAAAATGCCCTTTCAAAGTAGCCACAGCACAAAGGGAGGTCATAGTCCCACTGGTCCCTAGAAAGCCCAATGTCCTCAGGGAGCAGAAGGCAAGTGAGGGTGCAGGAAATCATAAATGCTATGGCTAGCGCACCTCCTCCACACTCTGTGAGAGCTGCTCTCCTGTAACCTGAGCCATGGTTATTAGTGAAAATATCGCCTCTGTTGTTAACTTACTTCCAGCAAATACATTTTGTTTTAAAGGGAAAAATGATCTGGGTTCACACTAATCAGGCCCATTGGAAGGCCATATTAACAACTTTGCAGGTGCCTGAGGGCCATACCTAATCTGTATAAAATGGAGCAGATTGCAACCGCCCTCATCTTTTTTATTTTTAAACTGGGTTTTGAAGCTGAGCATACATAAAATCTCAGAGGGAGAGACAAGGAGATGGTAGTGCATATATTTTCCTTCATGCCTTTATTTTCATTCTTTCTGCACAATAATCCATCTTCCTGAATGGATATTTACCAAAACAAGGATAACAGAATGAAAGGTGTTATGAAAAGGAGTAGGCAGTGATTACAAATTATTTTAACAAATGTTTAAAAGTCTTAAAGTCTCTTAATAGACCTTCACAATCCTCTATAGCTATATTTTTAAATCAGTTTAAATTTGAATTTAGCGTTTTCATATTTTGTGAAGATATGCTAAGTGGAAATGTATTCTGAATTTGGAGAAAGGCTCCAGCTATCAGAGACTCCCAAGACTAATAAATATTTGCAAATCTATGATCTGGCTGATAGCGAGAAATATTACATTAAGTATCACCATTATCTCATCAGAAGTTTCTGCTACCCATAGAATAATTTAAAGTGATGGTACTCTCTATAGCCTAGGAATTTATAGTAAAGGTCATTCAGTTCAAGTGTGGCTAAATCTGAAAAATAATTCAGCAATAATGAATGATGAGTGATGCAATCCTCTCAAAAACAGCAAAAGAATAAATACACAAAGATAAGGGTATCAGGTAATAATAAATGGAGTTAACCGAGCGAGGCATGGTTGAAGAAATTTGGTTTCTGATGCTTTTGAAAGCTCCTGCTTAAGCAGGGTGATGCGGAGCAAAAGCAAGTTACAAGTAAAATGGTTCCACCTTAGAGAAGCCATAACTCAAGTGCATTCCACACTTTGATAGGATGAGAGGAATTAAGGTCAAGAATGGGGAAGGCATAGTTGTTTTGAGGGAGAAGATGAAGGGGTCTTGAATTTGCTTCCCAGGGCAATGGGAAGCCAACGTAGACCATTAAGAAATGCATGAAAACTACAAAACTGCCAATATCAACCAAAGAATAGGAACAAGCTTTTCTAGGGCTGTCTGGTCATAGGAAATTGCTGCATAATCTGCACCAGATTGGAACTAAATAAAGATCTATTGCAGTAGAGAGGGGAAAGGGAGGATGAATGCTGGGAACATGTGGAAGAAACAAATCTGGAAACAAGAAACAAAATCTAGAGATGCAAAACAGAAAAGCAAATATGATATAAAGTGAAAAGTACTGGATTAGAATGAGAAGACCATGTCTCCCACTTCTCAGTGCCTCTCAATCTCCTCATCTATAAACAAGATCATAATAGCCTGCATCTCAGAGGTTGTTGAGGGCATTTAATGAGGTAATATGAATGAAGTTTCTCAGTAAATTCTAAACTGTTAACCACATGAAGTTGCTATTGTTGTTGATTTTATAAGGAGTAAACACAATAATGAAGGGTTTAAAAGTTTGTAATACTGATTCCTTCATTAGAATCTTAGAAGAAAGGAGGCATTATTCTCTCTGACAGTGGGTAAGGGAGAAACTACTTAAGACCCAGGTAAATGTGCTCACAAATTTAGTTTGAAGTAGTGATCAATACCCAGTTTTTTGAATTTTTAAAGACAAAATTATAGGTACGATGTAATCAAGTGGAAAAAATTTCATGTTTCACCAGATAAAGATATATAACTATGAATTCTTGGAAGTAGAGGCCATTTTTTAATTTCCTGGTATACAGAGTCAAGAGGACAAAATTCTACGTGATTACAAGGAACCAGCATTTGCCAAGTTCTAACTATGTGCCAGAAGCATTTTCATTGTAATAATTTTCAAGAAAATTATCTTACACAGATATGAATGTCCCCCTTTTCAATAAAGCTAGATAACTTGCCTGAAGTTACAAAGATGGTATATGGCAGAGACTGGACCCAGGCTTATCTGACTCAAAAGACCATATTCTTTCCCCCACAACATGGTACCACTTACTCTCTGGAAACTCTGGGAAGCTTAGCCTTTGAGACACAACTCAAACAATATCTCCAAAGGGAATAGCACTTTTCTAATTCCCCTGGAGAAAATTAATCTCACTGCACTTTGTACTTACTCATGAGGTAAATAACTACACAACTCTTGTGAAAATCCCTGTTCCCCATTAAGCTGCAGGCTGCTCAATGGAGCTTGGTCTTAATCATCTTTGCAGCTCCAGCACTATGTTGAGTGCCTGGCATAAAACGAGCTTCCAATAAATAACTAGGGAATGAATAAATGGAAATTCATGACTCCAAATTCATAACCCTAATTCTTTCATGATCTTATTTTTATTAACCATCATTACTTATCCATTGAGGGTCACCTATGAGCCAGGCAGGGGTACTCCAGATGTTCTACAACAATACATTTATACATTATGTCATTTGACCCTTGATTTATTCCTATAAAAAGGTATTAGCAACTTCATTTTACATATGTAGAAGCAGAAGCAGAAAAAAAAGGTTCAGCAACTAGTCATAGGCACATGACTATGACTACTAACAATAACAACGATAACAATGTCATGTATCAAGTATTTATTTCGTGGCGAGCACAGTGCATTAACATACGCTATCTCTTTCAATCTCTTTTAATCTTCACAGCAAACCAGTGAGGTAGATGTTATTATCACAGTTTGCAGATAAGAACATCAGGGGACAAAAAAGTTAAGTCATTCCCCAAGATTACCCAGATAATAAGTAGCAGAACTACTATTTAAACTGAATTTTTTTTTACTCCAAAGCCCACATTCTTTCCACTATAGCTAGATCCCTCCCCTATAGCTAGATCCCTCCCCTATACCATATTGTCTAGATCTTTTATTTTAAATATGTAAGATTAGCACCTGAGATAAAATAAATCTCTAATTGACCATTTAACCTTAATTGGTCATATTTAATGAATGGGTCAGTAAGAATTTGGCAGCCAAAGGGAGGCCCAGGGACATAGCCCAATTCAATGAACTGAATCAATTCTATTATGTTGGTCCCAAAATACCACATATTGCTTTTGAACACAAAAGCTATGCAATACTAATAAAAAAAAACCTTTCCAAATGCATCATTAACTTTTTTCATTCATTCATTTGTTTGGACATTTGGGGAATGCTTAAACAGGTACTAGAAATATTGGGTAGTGAACAAAATGAACATAGTGTCTACACTCATGAAACTTTAGAGTCTAGAAGATATAACCAATAAGTAGGAACATAATTAAAAATTTAATAAGTGTTAGGAATAAAAATAATAAGATGCTATAAGAAAGAATGATTGGGCAGTCAAGGAAAATGAACTGAAGGATGAAAAGGTAGCTTCAGTCTTGAAAAGAGTGGTAAAAGAAGGGTGCTAGGCAAGAGTGGGGAAAAAAATCTATGAGGTCAGGAAGTAGGAAAGACTTGACCTGGGTCAAGAAATGTAAAGGCTAGTGTGGCTGGGAGCAAGAAGGAGGAAGAGCAACCAGCTGGGGACTAAAGGCCAGAATAGATTAGAAAGAAACTGGCAGGTCATGGCAAGTATTTGGATTTTACTCTAAAGTAAACAGAAAGCCAGAAAAGGGTTTTAGGCAAATGAATGGCATTTTCAATTTTAGTTTTTAAGCCATCACTCAGGCTACTAAGGTGATACAGAAGATCTTTGAATTGCAGAGGATCAGGACTGAAAGGGAGCGAAGCCAGGTAGGAAGTGATCACAAAGGTAAGGTGACAAGTGATGGTGATTGAAACCAGTAGAGGCGGTGGAAATGGAGAAAATTTTAAATTCCAAATCTTCCTGAATTCAAATATTACAGCTCTCCTTGGCATAAAAAAATAAATTATCTTGAGGAGAACATGACGGTGTTTCCAAGGTCTGGGAATATTCTATTTCCTAAGCAGAGTGGGAGGTACAAGGCTGATTATTTTAATATTTATTCTTTAATAAGGAACATATATATTACCTATATTCTTTCATAAGCATGGCATTTTCACAATAAAACATTAAAGATAATCTATGTTATTAGTTTTAAGTGACTGCTATATTTTAGAATACTCAAATATAATAGTCTTATAATCTCAGGCAGGCTTAATAAATTTCTCAGGATAACCCTTAACAATCAGGGCAATAAAGCTCTTCATCAGCCCAAATTCTAAAGAAACAAGTATTTTCTAAGCCCAGGTTAATTGTGATAACATGAAAACTATAAATCAAATTTAAAATCTGAAATCCAACAACATAATAAACTTAAATGTCAGTGAAAATCAATCAGGAAACTTAAATGGGAATAGAACCCGACTTTTAAGACTTATTTTCCATTACCCCAAATAACTCATCATAAACACAGAATAATATTCAAATGCAAAGATGTTTATTAAAGCGTTACTTGTAAAAATGAAAAATTCTAAACAGCTTAAATGTCTAAAACCAATGGAATGGTTAAGTAAATTATTGTATACCCACCCAATGAACTTTTCGGAAATCATTAAAAATCAATGCCGGGCAGGCCACGGTGGCTCAGCAGGCAAGAACAGTTGCCTGCCATGCCAGAGGACCTGGGTTCAATTCCCGGTGCCTGCCCATATATAAAAAAATAAATAAATAAATAAATAATAAAAAAATAAAAAATAAAAAAAAAATTCTGGAGTCCTATAAAAGAGGAAATATTAAAAAAAAAATGCCAAGGAAAATGTGATAGTACTAAATGAAAAGTTAGTTATACACAGATACAGTCCATTGTCTATAAAGAGGGAAGAAAAAAGTGTATAAAAAAAGACTTTATTAGAATTGTATTAAGAAATAAAAATCGAAAGCAGGCAATAAAACTATGTATGCAGTGTAAAGTTAACTATGTAAAATTCGATAGGCATAAAATAGACTAGGAAAAACACCATGAAATGTTAACAGTGGTTTACTCCCTGGACCACAAGGGGGATTTTTACTTTGTCCTTTACAATGTTTTTTTTTTTTTCAAATATTCTAAAATTTCTACTTCTGAAATAAAAAATTACTCTTCTTTCCTTACAAATTATTATACAAAGGAAACTATACAACAAAAGGAAGTGATTTACACTTAGGAATCTCAGTTCTTTTTAAAATTCTTGGCTATTTTCAGATAAGAAACCCTCCAATTTAGAAAGCTCTAGATAGAGACGTGAATAATTATGATGTCTAAAAGGATATCAAGCAAGAAAGCCTTGATATTCAAAGTGGCTGGACAGGAGCGCCAACAAGTTAAATGGGTCTGGTCACCTAGTAGAAATTAAGCCCTCTCCTACTCTTCACCATCTATTTGGGAAGCAACTACATAGTGTCCACTGAGATGGCACTACAGGGGGATACAGAATCAGAAGACAATCCCTGTCAACAAAGGCTTTATTATCATCTGGCTGGACAAAGAGTGGGTAATGCAATGGCACTAGGGACAAATCAGCAAGTAAATGATCCACATGCAGATGCCCACGAAAGGCAAAGAGAGAAGAACCAACTCTTGACACCAGCTCTTGCACTGTGTGAGAACTGTGCTCAATGAGTCACACTTGGCATTCTGAAATATCAAAGATGATTGCCAGTGGGGACAAGCAGCCAAAGCCTATGCAATGAAAGCAATATTAGAAGCAATATTAGCACCATGACCAGGAATAGACAAATCCTTTCATAGAAGAACAACCATCTCAAAAGCTAACACTCCTGACTCCTGATACAGGCTTGCTTATGATTTAACTCAATTCTCTTTGTGGACTGCCTAGCAAAAGATTATAATGTTAACCTATAGAAGACAAAAATGTAAGTGGTACCTCTTATCAATATAAACAATAACTCTTGGTTAATGGTTACTTACTTTGATTAAAACAGCACACATTAGTTAGGAAAATGTTTTAAACTACTACAGAGAAGAGCAATACAGGATAGAAAATGGCTCAATATAATTTTGGGTGAAACCACAAAAGAAAAATATATACAATTTCAGCCAGAAATTATTCATTTACCACATGCCCTTAGCATAAAAAAGTAAGTATATTCATTTAATAAGTATGAACACTATAATATTGCTTTAATGTTGTGTGTGTCTTTTCAACCCCAAAAAGTAAGAAGCATTTACAAAAGTATTGCTTTCAACTAAATGTCATTTTTTTAAAAATTCACACAAATCCCAAACAAGTAATAAAAATAAAGTAATTAAGCGTTCTTTATGAATGCCTCCAAAGTATCATATTACATAGATTAGAACACTGGACTACCCTTTTCTTTTTGTTCTTCACTTATGCCCTTAAAATAATGGTGATGCTCCTGTAGCTAAGTGCTTTAAACTTGTAAATAACCTCTCTCAAAAGTCCAAATTTCCATATCTTAAAATCATGAAAGCTGGAACTGTAAAATAAAATCTGTTAGGAGCTGAAATCTTAATGAGGTTCTACAAAGAAGTGGCTTTTCTGCAGTGACTCAATGCATGGAAACAGTTGAGTAATTATAAATGCATGGGCTGAATGTGAGTTGGCAAATATACTACCACAGAATGTACCCAGAACTAGGGTTTTCCTAGTTCAAATGAGACTATATTCCTTCACCAGTACTGACAGACAACTAACCTGAAATATTTCAGTCTTTGGCTGAGAGACAGGTGTGACCCCAGAAGATTGTGTCCCTTGACTCTGCATTTATATCATGACAATCTGTTCTGGGCCATCAGCAGCCTGCTCTTCAGTGACAAAGCATGTCAGAAGGAGCACTGTAAAACGTTGTTTGCATAGAAATAGCAGAAGCCACTGACGACTGGACTGAAATGGTGGTTCTCCAAACTTGGAGCTATGAGACCCCCATAAGGAACCTGTGAAAATGAAGGTTCTGGAGTTTGTCACAGGAGGGCTGTGTGGGCCCAGGAATCTGCATTTAAACTAACTCCCTGTACCAGGCTGGCTCTGGAAAACACTGGGATGAAGGTGTGTTCCCCTGAGGGAAGTGTGGGAAGGTCAAAGGGAAAATGTAAATGGTAGTAGGTAGGGCAAGGGGAGCTGTACTTTTGGGGGTTGAGGGGAAGAGGAGGGAGTACTCTGCCACTATCACTTCTTCAAGGGAAAGGAAAGAAGTTTCCTCAAAAGTGTTTTCTGAACCTTCACATACATAACTGCAAACTTAGAACATGTCCCAGAAATATTTTAGTATGATTATTCATGGAAAAGAAATCAAACTCCACATGCTTATTTATATATATATTCTTAAAAAGAGAAGGAAAAAAAAATCTCAGGACCAAATTCTTTCAAACTCATTCTTAGGAATCCCAGAAAGTTAAGAATGCTTAATTATATGAATATTGCACAGTCCACAGTAAGTACTATTATTATGGTCCTTACACTGCAGATAAGAAACAGGCAGAATCTCTACAATTAACATACCTAACAAGGTAGTGAAGTTAGCATGTAAATACAGTGAAAGCTATATTTGCATGATTATATTTCCAAAATTTTCAGATATTTTTCCTAAGCCCATTAAATTCTAAGCTTTGTATACTAATAATATGTTTAGTTTTCACAATATGCAGTCATTTGTGAGAAAGGCCCAGGTGATATCAACATTGCCGGCCGAGAATCTACTCCCACTCCCTTAAGAACAGAAGTTTCCACAGAGTCTGCTGAAAGCTTAATATCTTGAGAATTGTAAGCTGTCCCCAAAAGTCATATGGCTTAACATACTCACCATGGAAGACATAATGAATACCTATATGAAGGTAAACTATGTCGGGCCTAGATCTAGAAGAATAGATTTTTGGAGAGATATGAAGGAAAAAGAGTCTCAGAGACACAAAAGCCTGCATTTCCTGAAGCTTATATCAGTTAAGCAATGGAATTCTTAGAGATAGGTATTTTATAGTTTAGGAAAACAGATAAAAATGCTGAAAGAAAATATAGGTGTGACTCTATGGATGGAGTTTTGGGGGGTAAATGGTTAAAAAGAGTTTTCAGGCTATGAAAAGACTTGTATGATCACAATTATGCTAAAAAAGATGAATGGGCAGCATGATGAGATTATGCTAAAAACGATGAACGGGCAGCATGATGAGAAAAACAGTAATACTGTTTACATTCATGGAGTACTTTGTCACCTCCTGGGCATTATCATCTCACATAATCCTTAGAACAGTCTGAAGAAAAGAGGACTCATCCCCATTTTACAGATGAGGCATCGAAAGGTCAAGCAACTCACCTAACATCAGACCCTACTAGGTAGGAGTGAGGCGGGGATTTGAAAACCACACTAAAAAGCCTCTCTGCGACTGCTCAACAAGTTCTCCAATGAACTTACATTTTTTAAACTACATAAGAATTGTGGAAAGTGGAGCAGAGGAGCAACCAGGAATCTTATCAAAGAGGCCCCAGCCCAGGAAGACATCAGACACATGAAACATGCCAGATTTAACACAGTTTTTAAGTGAAGTTAGGCACTAAATGATGATACAAGGTCATCTAAAAAGATAAAGAGAGCAGAGGTAAAACTACCCAACTGCTCATCTACTTCCATTTTATCTGTAAAAGGTTCAAACAGGAAATGCTAAAACAATGGCTAAGAATGCCCTGAAAGCTAACATAGGTAATAAAACCATAAAAAGGCTGCTTTGAATGAGTATAATAAATTTCCTGACCCAGAGAATTCACATCCCAAGGTATTAGAAGTATTTGTAGAGGTAGTATCTTATGATAAAGAAAATAAAATCATGAAATAGAAGAATTCCAGAACAAATAAAATTTTAACTCAAAGTTCAAAATTTTAAAAGTCACGTTCAACCCACAAAGAAAATGAAATGCCAAACTAAAACCATGTCCTTTGACCAGAAATATGGGAATAGCAAAGATAAAATGCTTCTTGACCTCAGAATACATTTGAGAAAGTCTTTCCTGTTACCATGGTAGACCTGATAAACAATACACTTAGGTAGTTGGTGCCTGGCTGGATATCTAGTCTCTATGCTAACGGTCCACCTAAGAGGTAGTCTGCAGGGTTACGACCCAGGGTTCTGTCTTTGGCACTGCCCATACAACATTTTGTCTATAACTCAAATGAAGGTACCTATAAGATGTAAGGCCAACGTAGTTAATAACATTAGTTAGAGGCAAAATTATTTCAATGGATGACAACACCTGATTAGACAAAACAAAATGAAATTGAACAAGAGTAAATATGTTAACTTCTAAATATATAACTACATATGGAACAGCCTGACCTTACATAAATTCATACTGAAGGGAAAAAAACACAAAAACTAGGTGTATTGAGGTGACCACAACTCTAATATGGGCCTCTATTGTGAATACCTGCAAAAAAATAATTAATTCCTTTATAGAAAATTAAGATTACAGCTGAGGAAATGAGATGAGATGGTGTGACAGAGTCATGGACAAGCAGAGATCAACTAGATACAAGGGACAAAGAGAAAGTAAAAGGATAGAAAAGGTGCCAAATGTATATGTAGACCCATCTGGTTGTCGAGCCTACAGTGGAGACAGGACAATGATCATTACTTTCAAATATCTGAATTGCAGGAAAGGAAGGAACAGTAGTACCTTTTGTTCAAAGAACATTAATTCCCTTTATAATCCTTAAGAATGGTAAAACTAGAGCAACTAGTAACATCAACAGCCTCACAAAGAAGTGAGCTCCCCATCCCTGGAAAACAGCAAGCAAAGTCTAGATTATTGTCCATCAGGGAAGTAGAAGAAATTCCTGAATATGGTAAGAAATGAGAAGAGATGATCTCTAACTCTGTTTTATACCTCAGCCATTCCAGGTTTCCTCTTTTCAGAGCCAGCCCTAAACACTACCCAAGTTATGTGATTTTAATGTTGATCTACATTTCACTGGGGAGGAGGGCATTTACAGTGAATTTACTGGCGTAAAAGGCACTAGGTAAAGTACTCAGAAGACCAATATTTGACTGTAAGATATTGTATAGTAATATTTCTTTCCTGAAGAATAGCTATATCCATGGACAAGACAGTGAATTAACACATTTATCAAGACTAAATTAAACTGTGCCCTACAACTCTGCCTACTTCGTATTTTCAAAACTTTACTCAAAAATCAAACCTTGATTTTCCTAGACCCTTGTGTTACCATCTACAATACAGAACAACATCTACAATACATATCAAGACTTTATGAAGAAGGCATCTTTGCTTAGAATATTTATGAACTGTTTAGTGTTGTTCTTGAAGATTGGTTACAGTGTGAAGATCTTTTCTACTGCAGGCAGTAATATTAAGAAATGTAACTTCAAAAGAGTTTCTAGCTCATCTTCCTAATGCAATGATTCTGCCACTAAGTCTGGATTTAATTACAAGTCTGCAAAGAATGAGGGAGGGAAGAAGTTTGTCTACAAGGCTCCCTGTCTATCACACACACACCTCACCTCCCACTTTCCTATTTATTTGCTCACAAACTATCACAGAGATTACTAACTGCCTTTTTCTGTGTGTATCAGTTTAGCAGTTAAGGCTATTTGAGGGATTTAAAAGCAGTATAAAACAAAAACTTGATTTTAAAAAGTATCATGAGCAAGTCATCCTGGAACTTAACCAGGATTCCTTGAACTCTGACCTGAAAGGACATTTCCTCAGTCAAATTTAATCCTAGGCTCTGAGATTAGTGTAATGTTATTTGAAGCAGCTGAGATCAACTACCCTGAATTTCATGACTACATTGCAAAACGAATTATTGTCCCTCAGGTAGTGTATTCTCATCTCAATTGGTATTTGAATTCTAATTGATATTACAGATTACCCATTCCTCAATGCAAGTAACTTCCAATTAGAATAGAATAATAACAACACTTCACTTATCTGAACTCAGTGTTTTCCAGTATCATCTACAAACTTTGGTTCTTCCCACAGAATTGGACAAAGAATGCTGGGAATTCTCATCTTTACCAATCTGCAATCTTGAGGTGAGATTACAACTCCAAAAAGTTGACCTCACAACGCATGTTACTAGAACTTTAACTATGGAATATTTTAGGCTGCAGTTCAAGAAGAATGAATGCTCCATTCTTTTAACTAACTATTCAGGGTGGCCACTCTATTTTTTAATGCAATGTACTACATAGAAATGACATCATAAGACTATCATAAAAGCAAGTGTTAAAACCTATGATGAATTTTCCTACTATAACTAAGCATTAATAAGTGTAAAAGTAGATCAAGATATACACTTATAGTCTGGTAAAACATTTACATTCACCTTTGTAAATACAAAAAAAAAAAAAAAAAAAAGAAAAGAGTCATAAAAGCCTTTGCTGCTTACATCTAAAACATCATTAGTGATCTTAGATGCCCGGTGACTTTTTTTTCTAATTAAAGAAGTCCAAATAGTAATTGCTAATAAATTGCATTTATTAACCTGGAGTAGTTTTCTTCTTAGGATAAAGATCCCATTTGTACAATATTATTATATATCAAATTAAAATCTCATTGAATTAGTTCCTCTCCCCATCACAAACATTCTCTTATTCTGATTAACAAAGCTTTGTTTGCCACCTCCTGTAAGGTCTCCTTCCAAATCACATTTTATGTCTAGAAAAAAAAAACAATCTTCACTTTCCACTTCTGTCACCCACCTCTCACTTAAAACTTTTTGGAAAGAGTAGAATTCATCATTCAAAACTTCACCAACTATATTTATTCATAACAACCCCTTTTACTTTTCCTTTCTAATATTTACATTCAAACAAATTGGGTAATATTACCAGCAAATGAAAATTGTTATGTTTATTAATATATTTCTTCAGCAAGTATATTTTAATATGAATACCTACCATACTCCAGGCACTATACAAAAAACATTTCTTGGACATCATTTTATCCTCACAACATTATGAGGATGGAACTATCATTTACAGATAAAGAAACAGGTTCATGGAGATTAACAAACTTATCCGATGTCACAAAGTAAGCAAGTAGTAGAGTCAATTTATGAACTCATGCAGTGTGGGTGCAAAGATAGTACTTAAACCATTATTTTATAGTATGGATTAATGAGAAGCAGTAGGTATAGGCATGGTCTCTAAACTAGAAAAACTCACAGACTAGTGGAAAAAAGAGATAATTAGGCAGATATACTATAATCCATTGTGTTAACTGCTGTTTTGAAGGTAAGTGCTTTAGGAGCATAGAGAAGAAAGTAACTAAAGCTACTTGGTGAAAGGGCAGTCGGATGAAAGGATGGCCCACTTAATAGGGTTTTAAGTGTTCCAGGTGAACCAGAGAGGTAGCAAGCATTTCAGACAATTCATAAAGAAAGAGTCACAGGAAAAAATATGTTGTATTTGAGGAATAGAGAAATTTAGCTTTAAATGAGGGTAGGAAATGCAAGCAGTTACATGGGTGGTGGAAAATGCAAAGGAAGAGTTAGAGCAGATTGTGGGGGGTCCCTAAATTTGGTGTACAGAAAAATACTGTTGACCTGGGAGTGAAAAAAGTGATTTGAGACAGATGGGAGCTAAATTGTAAGGAGGGAGTGGTGCATACTTGGAAAACATTTAACAAGGAAGAACAAAAATGTGGTGGAAATTCCTGTTTTAGTGTGCGGCAGTTTTCACGGTATTTCTATAGATCAAGCAAAAAGAGCCAATGGAGAAAGAGAGAATTAAAAGATACAAGAAATTCTGGGGACAAATGATGAAGCAAGGTCCCAGAAAAACTGGGAAAGTCAATGAATGAGCACCTGGGGCAGGAGGAGAGACCCCCTCAGAGAGGGTCACAACCCCACTCCCATAGACGGCACCCAAAGACAAGAGCACCTGCTTCAGCACGCCATGGGTGAGTCCCCTGTGCTGTTCTACGTGTGTCTGTGTCTCTGTCTTCGCTCTCAACCAGATGAGCCCCGCAAAGGTAGAGGCCAAATTTTATATTTTTTTGTATTTCACACACACACACCTAAAACAACGTGGGTACATATGAGCTAGTCTTTTGTACTAGTCGCTGAGGAGGGAACTCAGGGATAGAACAGGGGAGACAACACCTCAGCTAATGGGACAATTAACAGATGAAAAATATAACTGTGCATCATTGCTTTGTATGGTACAAGCTACCTGGATGAAACTGTAAAATACATGGAGAATGTAACTGAGCTACTTATCAAAGACTATGTAATAAACTGTCACATTATAAATAATCCAGTTAGAGTAGGGGCTCAAGAATGAATCTTACTTTCCTTACAGTAACTAAACATGAGTATAGTTGATAACAGAAAACACCAGTGCCAAGAAATATCACAGACTGTTCTTTTAAAGAATGTATGTTTTTAAATCAATACATGAAATACTTTTGCTGACTCTTTGGTTCCTCAAGTTAGGGGAAAACATTTTAAGTAAACTATTTTCTCATAATCCATATTGTTTATTTTTATAACTTACTCAGTGTTTAATCTGAAAATAGTCATTAAAAGTACATATACAATCATTTCTTAAAATCATGGATTTTGGCCCTCTAGGCTTAGAAGCCCCTAACTTTATAGACAAGAAAACTGAAATACAGAGAAGTGACTTCTTCAAACATATGCAGGGTTAATAATGATGCCAGATTTAGAGCCTAGATTCCCAAATTGTCTCATATTCTTTCATTAAACAAATCTAAAATTGAAACCATATTGAAGTTTTTTTTTTTCTTTCTGAATCTAATCAGAAGTCCTTGCTGGCATTAGCTTTCTGCTCTCTATCTTGTCTGATTTCTCATGATAAACTCCCAAACAAATTATGGCTAACACTGCTCCTTGCCTATCCAACATCCACTCTCTCCTTCCTTCTTATTAGAGCACACCAATTTCTTTTTTTGTTGAGCAGAGCACTGAGCCAAATAAAAGCACGATTTCCCAGACTCTCTAGACCTAGGACTGAGATAAGTCCTGGAGGAAGGTATCCCTTCCAGAATAATAAAGACAGAGCTTCAGGAGGAGAAACACTTGCCTTTTGCCCTTCTCTTTTCCCCACTCTCTTCCTGCCTGGAATCTGAACTGGATGTCAAGAAGTACAGCAGCCATTTTGCAACCATGAAAAAAAAAAGCAAGAAAGAGAACCAGAGTCTGGGTTCCTTACAGCATTGTGGAGATAATGTATTAGCCTGGACCTCTACTTTTTAAAGCCATTATGGTAGTTTCTGCTACATATATTCACTTGCAGCCATATCTGATAAATACCTAAGCTAACTTCTTCGTATACACAGAAAAAGTCTCCAGCAGGAGACCACTAAATAAAACATTATCTTTTTAGCCTGGCATTGAAGCCTCATTACAATAGATTCCTGAGTACTGATATCTCCTAAACATATCCTGCACACCAGCCAAACAGAACTCTCTGCCAACTGTCTCTCTCACCTCATCTCTGCCCATCAAAATCCTCCAGTCTTGTCAAGGCCCCTCTTCTACATCACCTCCCTCAGGAAGTCTAAATTGATGCTTCCAACCTGATAAGAATTTTTCCTCTTTTGAATCTCAAAGCAGTTTCGTTTGCCCCCCTCTTATGTTGATCTTCCTGACAGCCACTGTATGTATATGCTCTCCTAGGCAAGAGGCACCTTGAGGGCAGGGTCCTTGTGAAACTGATATGGGAACCTCCCCATTACTCCCAGCACCCCCCCTTCCCTCACAGTGCCTGACACATAGCAGATGATTAATAATCACTTCTAAGACTGAATTAATAAACACTTCCACATCTCCTAATGCATCTCTGACTGATCCCGGAAGGAGCCCACGCCAACACTCTAATGACTTAGGCAGGAGCATGTGTGACAGCAGGAGTAAGCCTAGCTGCAGTTCAAACTGCTGTATTGTTTTGACACCAGCACAAGTGATAATGGGCTGTTACTCGGTGTGTCAAAGCGCTCACTCAAGACTCCAGAGCCAGCCTCTCCTGCCTGTCACAAGCCCCAGTTTGCAAAAGCCTTTCCCTTCGAAACACCATTTGGCTTCCACTTAAGAAAAGCCTTAAGCCCGTCACTCCACTCTCTGCGAGCACAAAAAAAAAAAAAAAAAAAACAGAATGATTCAAACAGGAATCCCTCAGTATACACCTGCCCCTCCCGGAGTGATTCCAGACAAGTATATGAGAGAGGGGTAAATGGGCAGGAAATTGTGGCAGGGAACTGGTCACCTGAGCACAACAACAGAGATGTCTTCTGACTAAGTAAAGGTTACATCACATCTAATACTGAGGAAGCATTCAGTTCAGACTGTGAAAAGCTGGGGATAAAGAGAGGAAAAATCTATAGGGTGAATGCAACAAAGACAGTTCAATTTGAATACAGTCTAAAAAATAAAACAAATCAAACCATAATGAGAACCATAAAAAATTACATAGTAAAATATAGGGCCTGAAGTGAGAAGCACATTGTCCCTCACAGCACAGGGTTATAACACATGCCTTATATATGTATGATGACAATCCCCAAGGGAAAATGCTATTTTTGGGAGCAAAACAGCTCTAAATTTGCCAGCTGCCCATTGGCCAAATCTTAAATAACTGTTCAAAATATCGAAACAATGAACTGTTGCAGACACAATTACTTGAAATGGAGACTAAGTCATAAATATTACTATTAATCTCTGAGAACGTTATGAACCATATGAGTCATTAAAATGTTATAAGGTATTGTTTTAACTTATTAGCTACTATGTATAATATGATGAAAATGTTATTGCTATAACAAGCATTTAATACTAATAATGCCTGCTGCTTAAAAAAAAAATAACTGAGATAAAGTATATAGCTATCCAAGCTGCATTAGAATACTATAGATATGTTATTTTATTTGACAGGACAGTGGATACTTCATTCATCAGAAATTTGATTAAATGAATTAAAACCTTACTCCCCCAATGCGGGTGAGCTTGCTGGATGTTCACTCGGTCTATTGCCCCTCCCCACACAAGTTTTCTGCGGCCATGCACATCCTTATGATTGGAAACTAGACCTATGGTGTCTGTACTGCGCCCTTTGTGGTCCAGCCCCTGGCATGATATTCCCCCCTTCTCTCCAAGACCTCTGAGGGGAAGCTCTCCTTCTCTGTGTGGATGCCTTCTGCCCACCAAGCCTGTGTGTCAACTTGTCACATCACTACTGCCCCCCTCACTGCCCCTGCAAAAGGCCACAGAGTAAAGAGGTGGCCATCAACCATGCACCCTGGGCAGGAGTGAGCACTTGGGGGAGTTAAAAACAGGACCTCTGGACCCAGAAGGGAGTGGGCACCAGGACTTAGAAGTCGCATTATAATATTTGGTAGAAGGAATATTGTAATCATTTTATTTTAGTGTATCTCAATTATTTCCCCATAGGTGTGGTTCTATTATACCCAAGTAGGTTATTTTGTCTAACATCTGCTGGAGTATATTTTGGGGGAAGCTGAATGAACTTCTTTTAAATACTCAAATTTTTAAAACCCTGTTTTATATACAAATCTATGAATGGATAATTATCAAATAGAAGACTATCCACTAATAATTGTATTTGACTTTGAGATATACCATGCAATTTTTGATACTGATTTACCTTCCTAATTATACTTTTCTTAGAGTATTATTAGCTTTCAGTTGGTAATTCTAATATTAAAATAAACACATACCAAAACAGGATGGGACCACACATGTTCTAACTGGGAGAAGAAAGGTCTGCAAATTCTAAGTTTTCCCATAGGTAATCCATGTTGAGTCTTTTAAGAATAGACTATAACTCAAAAAAAAAAAAAAAAGAATAGAAAGGAAGATTTCAAATAAGAAAAGAGAAATAGAATGGAAGAAAATTGAAGAGGTGAGGAGAAAGAAGTCAATAAAGCAGAATTAAATTAAAACTATTTTTGAGTTCATTTCCTCCTGCTCTATTTACAGTTATATAACTGCCCTGCTTGTCGTAATATAACTGAATACAACAACATGACATCATGTTTTCATCGTTGGGCTTTTTAGTCATATAAATATCAGCATTTACTTTTTTAAAACATTGATTGTTAAGTCCAAATAAAAGGGCACCAAAATAATGGGATTCAGCCCTAAAGCTATTTCCTATGAGATGCTCCAGGAGGGAGAATGAAAAGATGAAGGGGCAGTGATTCAAAGGTAACAAATTCAGTTCACATTACATTCAAATTTTCCAGGATACAAATACCTACTGACATAGTGTGTCCCTAGAGGAAAACATTTTCATTCCTTCTGCTCCACACAGCCCCAGATTTGCTTTGAGACAGTTCCACTAGTGGAACTATTTGTGAAGAAGAGAAAAGATATGAGCTGTGTTAGAGGCAGAATGGAAGGAAAAAAAATTCTTGATTTTTCAATAAAGCTGTGGAAAAAGTTGAGTTGAAGAAGATGGGCTCACTGTATTAAAGTTGCATTTGTACTTAGGTAACTTGGTTTATGGAACTGTTTAAAAGAAGAAAGATCCAAAACATCTGTCACTTGACTAAAAAACTACTTCATTGATTATAAAGCCATCAATAAAAATTTACATTTTCACTTGTCATTAATTATATCCATTTCAATTTTTAAAATGCATGTTTCAACTAGATGATTTGGGGAAAAAGCTTATTATATTTTCAGCATATATACAAAATATTAAGTGCTTTGAAAAAAGTGAAGAGGCACTCTAGCCACAAAAAAAGAAACAAGTATTTTCCAAGTTGATGCAAAGCCATGGAATTGGATTTTGTCAATTAAAAAACATGATTATCAAAGGACCTCTTCTTCATGTGCTATAACAAATTCATAAGGATTAAGGAAATAATATTTATAATTCACAGCCAGTATCAAATGAGGGGCTCCATCAATGACAGTTACAGAAAACAAAAGAAATTAATACATTATATCTAGCTTCAGCATTGTAAAATAATAATAATAATAATAGCAACTACCATGTATCAAGCACTTATCCTGTACCCAAGGCAATATAAAGCACTTCCACGTGGATTTTTCATTCAATCCTCATAACAATCCTATGGAGGAGGTACTATCATTTATCCCCATTTTATAGATGAGGATATTGAGGCAGAGAGTCACAGATCTGGGAAGTGGTAGCAAAGATTAAAAGCCTGACAGACTCCAAAACCCCCATCTTCATCAACCACCATACTAAACTGTCCTCATTCAAAACAAGAAGGCAGCAGATACAGAATTGGAGATCAGGGCCACTGTTACACGGTATCAGACAGCTCTCAACTGACCCAACAGTTAAATGAGATAAACTACACACCACAATTGAACCATTAATATTATACCTCAAAACAGCAAACATGCTTAAATACATACAGGCTTTATTAGTGTTTTAGGGAAAAGAAAACAGATCAATATGCTTTTTTTCTTATCAATATGCTGCTTAATCGTTTATAATTAGTTATGTTAGTTATGTTAGCTGTTCATTTTTGTATAAATGAATTTCACTCTCCAATTTTAACCTAGTTTACTTCAATATTCTTACAGTTTAGTGTAATACTATTTATTGTTTGATTTGGTTTGTTTAATGAATTCTAATATTTAAATTTGATTAACCAACTTCAGACAACTTTTTGTTATACCTAACCAGAAACACACCTAAAAGGAAAACATAAAAGCAGCCAGTACAAGTCCCAATTATGTGGAATAATGTTCCTATATAGGTGAATTGACCCAGCTGAAATCTGATGCAAAGTAGACCAATATCTGCTACATGGACTTGTTCATTTTCTTTGTCGATCCAAAGATCCAGTCTCCAATTCCTATTTCTGTCTACCCATCACAAATCAGCTGTCACGGATCACAAAGGGGACAATCTTTATCAACTCCCTCTCACATGGAAGGCTGATGCACAGAAAGTAATGCTTTCATTTTCACAGAATCCCTAGTACTATAAACAGAAATATTTTGGTCCCACACATTTCAAAACCCTTTTTAAATTCAGGACAAACAAATGGCTGTGGCAGTTTGAGGACACAAGTCCTTTGAGAAGTTCTTAAATTCAAAACACCCCAATTTTCAGTTGTCACAGAAACCCAGAACACACTCTGTTTCTAGTCCACTGGACAGAAAAAAAAAATTTCTGCTTAGTCTTACTATGAATAAATTAGTAAGAAGAAGTCAACACATACCTTCCAGGAAACTCTTAAATGCATTAAAGAGAGATAATTTCTGAATGGCACCCCCCCCACCCCAGTGCCCACAAATTGCCCATTCTCTCCACAAGATAAAACAACTTCTTTCTGAAGAGTGGTTTATGATAAAGAAGGTCAATTAGAAAGATATATCTGCATGCCATGACTTTAGAAGTTCAGCCTGGGCTTGCCTGACAGCTTGTTTTTAAATTTCAGTAAGGGGCTGTAAATTACCTCAGGATGTCCGCGTGAAAGCAGTGCCGCCTGGGAACGGTTCCTGTCATACTGTAGCATATTCAACTGCTCCAGCCGCACAAACGGCACTTATAACGAAAACACTGCCATATAGCTTGATTTGTCAGAGAACAAATCAGTTTTATCTATTCATTTTGTGGTTTAGTGTCATAGGTATTTTGGAAAATGTAATTTATAATTCTTCATGCAATTATATATATGAAATAAAATCATCTCACTTTTCCAGAAGCATCAAAATATTTCAGATTAGGGAGAACGCACTCATATTGTCTTCGAAGTTCTTTGCCCTTCTCCCTTCTCCCTTCTCCCAATTTACCCTCAGGAGGAAAAAAAAAAAACGGGGGTGGGGTGGGGGGGGATATTTAGCATTTTAATGAGTTAGTCTGTTTATATTAGGTCAGGCCTTGTAGAGGCTTTTATTTACATTTTTAATAATCACCAACTACCAAAAGAGTGCCTTAATTGTGGCATAAAGAGATGGAGGGGAGGGAGCACAGGGAAGGAGAAGTGTAGTGGTTAAGCCGCTGCCTCAAGAAACTGAAAATCTGGGATTTGAACATTTGAATCTTGGCTCTGCCACATACTTGCTGTGTGCCCTAGGATAAATCTCACAATCTCTCTGTGCCTTAGTTTCCTCACCTATAAAATGGAGACAATTTTATCTATGTCACAGAGAGTTTGTGAGCCTTAAATGAGTTAGCATATGTAACACATTTAGAACAGTACCTGACACAGAGTAAACTCTATATTTACTAGAATTATGACTAGCAACAATACACACACCTCTGTCTTTCATCTTAATGGGCTAAACAGTCATGAAAACTTAGCAAAAACATGCATTGTTTGCAAGTACTGCCTGGGGCATTCCAAAATACCTTATTGGTGGGCACTTGTTTGGGTGACAAATTAGTTCTTTTAGTGACCTTCAGGACAGCCAAGATCCCTTCTTAACTACTAAGTGGCAACTCTGTTTCCTGAGAGAACACTCCACCCCTCCTGATCTATAACTGTGTTGGGCTATTCCTTTTAATCTGCCTGGTTGAATTAATTTCTGCTCAGAGACTCAGTCTAATCATTGATCCTAGCAGGAAGATCCCCCTCAGTAAGTAAGATGGAAAAGCAGTTGCTGATATTAAATTGTATTAGTTTGAACTGCAAATGGGTACATTTTAATATCCACTGGGGGATATTAAAGTGAAAAAGGAACATAGTGGCAAACTGTAACTTAATGTGTCACCTAAGAGCTGTCTTATCTGTATACTTATGATAAAACATTGGCTTCATAATTAAAACTCCTGTTTCATATGGCTGATATTTTTACTTACATGAATACATTTTACTGTATAATTTGAGTTATAAATGCCAACCAATCCTTGCTATGTCTTTTATGAAAGTACATCTAAAGTGAAAGCAAATACACCCCATCCAAGGGTCCATACTTCTGAGGTCAGACCTCAGTACCAGCTGAATGACTCCCAAAAGCAAATAAGAAGGAAGATAACAGAGCCATAGACACAGTTGGGAAAGGAGTGGGTTAGGTAGCCAAATACGTTTGAATTCTGACAAGGTTAATCTCACACCTGCTAAGCAACAGGGAAAAATGTGAAAAGCAGCAGATAGGTCATTCTTAGAACTACAAAATACAGAAGGAAGACAGTTATGCTTGTCTCTTTTCTATACACAGCAAGATCAGAAAAAGAAAAAGGGATTATGACCCATTGTTCCTCTAAACACACAGGCCTTCACAATTTGCTTGACAAATTCCATACCTCCAATAGTGGGTGCTCCTCAATCAACTCATACACAGGAAAAACCTTCCTTAAGAGTTTCCCCCCAATGACTCTTTCATAAAATCCTCATCCTACTGCACACAGCAAAAAACAGAGGCTAAAAAATAGACAATCTGTCATCAGTTATTAATTCCTGGGCTTAAGGACATCTTTAACAAAGGTCTGTCATTATGAAACTAGTAAGTACTCAGTAACTAAGCCACACAATGCTATATGTCTTTTAAAGACCTAAATATGGGTAAGAATATGACTATTATAAAAACAAAATACAAAATCAATTAACTAAAGTGTCCTGAAGGATACAATGTCTTTTTTTACACTTCTCCCACACTAAGAAACTTAACTTTTTACCACAAGGTAGAGGGAAGAAAGAAAACAGATCAGTGACATAATTAAAAAAAAAAAAAAATTGACCTTTCACCTGCAATGAACCAACTGAGAAAAAAAAATATTTTCAAAGGATTATATATTCTTGCATAAATGTTGGAGTGAATCACTGTTATCAAATATGTGCTGGGCAACTTAACACTTTCCAGCATACTGACCATTCCTGAATCCTTCCACATAATCAAAAGAAAGCTGATCTTTCTCATTTGCTTTAAAAACCAAAAACTTCAGAAATATGAAGTATTAGAAATAACAATAAAGAATATGCGATTTACACATTATATTAAGTAAAAAAACACAGTTGAAAATATTGTGTACCTATGATTTCAACTATGTAAAAATATGCATAACACTATAACTAAAGGGAAATACCCCAAAATGTTACATGTGTTTATCTCTGGGTAGTTGGAACATAGGTGATTTTTGTCTTCTTTCTACTTTTTTCCCTATTTTCTAGTTTTCTACAATTAACAAAATTATTTTATTATGAGAAAAACAATTAAAACTTTGTAAGTCTGTAAGGAGCTTAGATGTTTAAAATGGGGTTTAATAAAATACATTGTCATAAGATGCCATCCCGAGATACTCAGCTCAATTTTATTTTAACTCAAAAGAAGGTCCCCACTCAATTTAAAAATAAGTATGTTCATTTAGTTAGCAATTCCAAAATGTCAATCTTTGGTTTATATCTGTAAAATACAGTTATTATTAGTTCAAATTCTAGGCTCAATTGAGAGACTAGAAATATAATGGATGGGATATTGGTTTAGTGCACACTCTCTAGGTCCAGTTTTTGTTGTCAGTCAAGCTCATTAAACCTCTCTAAGGGATGTGTAGATGGTTCAGTGGTATTGCCTCCCATGCAGAAGATTCAAGTTTGATTCCAAGCCCATGCACCCTCCCCCCAAAAAAATCTTTCTGACCCTCAGTTTCTTTATCAGTGAAATATAAGTAAAGTAATAATATTATGTACTTCACAGAATCGGTGTGAGGACTGAATGAATTACTACATCTTAAGCAACTAAAACAGTTCATAACAGCACTCAGTAAATATCAGCTAATCTTATTAAACATATGCATAGCCTGTCTATTATGTAAAAAGTTCCATTTCCCTCACAAAAAACTAAACCATGGCTTAATTTAATTGTAACAATGTTACATTTACTCTACACCAGACATGAATTAGTCCACACGGATAAATTTTTTGTAAAGCTGAGGCTTACCCTTTTAAGTGCCTATGTCATTGTATTTTTAGCCCTTCTTCTGAACATCTTTCTAAAATATTATGCTCTTACGTGCCTGCTGAAAAGGAACATGAATAGAATGAAACTTGTGCCTGGAGGTCACCGGTGACTGAGCTGTATGGAAATAGGGTCTCCTAAGGTGTGAGGAGACACCAGCACTGAGGCTGAACAGCCTAGGCCTTGGCAGCCTTTCACCACGTCACTTTTCTCCTTGTCATTCTTTCCTCCTTGTCCCTGCATAGCTAGTGCAGTAAGAGCCTCAAAACGGCCTGTTTTTTCCTCCCTGAGATTCATGACAGTTATTGTTCAGTGTTCAAAACCCTTTCAAAGCCTTCATGTCTGTCCTTACTTCTGGTAGAGCAGCTGTTTTCTAGATGCTTGGATTTGTCAAAACCCTAGCTCTATATAATGTAGCAAAAACAGGGCTGATTCCATTTATTTAAATATCCAGATAGATAAAGTTACAGAAACAGAGGGCAGATTGGTGACTTTCAATGGATGAGGAAAAGGGGGGAATGGGGAGAAACTGTTTAATGGGGAAATGGGTTTTAGTTTTGGAGTGATAGAATTGTTTTAGAATTGGACAAAATGTTGTTTATGCATTTTGGATATACTAAATGCCAGTGAAATAGTCACATTAAATGGTTAATTTTATATTATGTAACTTACATCTCAAATTATTTTTTATTCACATTAACATATTTTTAAAAAAAGAATAGGGTCAATGTACATAAGATAACATCAGGTTCTACATAACACTTATCAGATATTTAGTTGTTTGTTTTCTACCTTCCAGAATGCCAGTATCTAGGTCTAAAAGTACAGAGACATTATATGTTTGGTTCTTTACTATATCCTCAGGACAATGCCTGGCCCCATAACTTTTGTTAAATGAATGAATGAAATGAAAATATGTTAGAGAACTAGAGTATTGGGGTGTGAAGGTGTGAGCTTAAAATGCTGCCTTGTAACTTTCCTCACGGCAAAGTGGGAATAGTAAAATTTAACTACGTTTCTTCAAATAATGCTCAAAAGACTAAAGATCTTATTAAAATAATTTTTTCCAAATAATTCTGATATATCTTCCATTACCAAGTATCTAAACAGGCCCCTTTTAAAGAAAGTCTTTTTTTCCTTAAAGAATCACTGTATTCATAATAATAAAACAATACATTTAGAATTGTTATTTATTTCCATGGCTCTGGAGCAAAAATTCTCAAGAAGAACCACCATCTGAAGTTTATAAAAACTGGTCAGGGAACAGACTTCTCTCAACCTGACTCCTGTGATGGTGGGCCCTGCCTTTTTTTTTTTTTGCATGGGCAAGCACCGGGAATCGAACCCAGGTCTCCAGATCAGCAGACAAGAACTCTGCCACTGAGCTACTGTGGCCTAGCCTGGGTCCTGCTTTTATCTGAGGAATTTATCAGGCGCTGTACAGCCAAATCACTGCAGACAGAGGTTTAAAATGTGCTGTGAACTGTCCAGAATCTCAGCCTCTGATTTACAAAACTGACAGAAAGAATATGTTGGAGGCATTTCTCTGGCAGGAGTAGGAAACTGGAAGGTGAAAGGAACTGAAGGTGCTATTTGCATATTGCCTGCAGCAATCTTCTTCAACCTAAGTAAGGAGCTTGTAAAACAGCAGCATAGAGTTGCTGTTTTTGGTTTCTTCAAAACAAAAAGAGAGAGAGAGGAAAAACCTTTGTGTTTTCTCTCATTGACACACAAATAATTTTGCCATTTACTGCTTCTGAACAAACAAATGGCACGTGTCCTAAGCGCCTTGATTTAACACTCTTGAGAGCTCTCAAAACACCCTTAAAAGACAGCACATTTCAAAGCACTGGGTTTTAAATACTCACTGCAGTCATTTGAAATCTGTCTGGTACCGAGGAAACCAAACCAGCATGCCCCAGTATGACCAAAACAGGCAGACGAATGTTCATTTTTCACCTCTGCCTCCCACAACCACAACAGAGCTTTCCTCTGTCACTGCAGATAGAAGAGAAAGTCCTAACAGCTCAGGGTCCCACCTCATGTAACAGCCTATCTAAATAATAAATAAATTGCCCACTTATCGACTCAATGCAGATGAATGAATTATTATTGGGATGAGACTCCATACATAAAAATACAGTAACACTGTATTTGGGGAAACTTGCACATAGAAGCATAAATGTAAAATGTACATTAAAAAATGAAGTGAAAGAACTAAAATATTGAAATTCCATAATTTTGAAAAGAATTAACTGAAATTATAAAATGTATATAAAGAGAGCTCATTTACAAACAAAAGTGAAAAAATAGGAACCATGAAGTTTTTTAAAAATCATTTTAATACTACAAAATATTGTACAGCCAAGAATATTTTCCTGTCCATCATGAATGTCAAAACACTTTCATTTAGAGCTGGAATATGATGGTATGACACCAAGACTGAAAGGTGTATCAATGGAGAGCTTTAAATTTCAGGGAGCTACCCAAAAGTTAACAGTACTATTGAAGGATTTATGTGTTTCAATGAATGTGCTTTTTATCAAATGGGTTACTTGAATAGAATCTGTACTGCATTTTTTTAAAGCACAAATGGATTTGGGTCTTCAGCAAATGGCATTAGCTTTCATTTAAAATTTATACACTAGTAAAAGACAATTATGCTTTAGAAGGGAATAAAATTTTTAAAAATTACTTATAATATATAACATATAAGAGTATCACTGATGGAAATTTGCAAGTTTCCCTCTTGTAACTTCAGAGCTATATATTTTTAATGGGACAGAGCCTTAATAATTAAATGAAGGTTATATATCACTGACGTTTGGTCCTTTTTACCTGGATCATTTTACATGAATGCCAGAACACAGAACCTATATACTAGTTCCCTCCAGGTCATGGTCATTAACACTAAACTCCAAGAAGAACTTTAAGCAGTTTAAAAAATATACCAAACTTAATTACTACCATGCCCTATTGCCCCAAACAAATCAGATAACTGAAAACACTGTTAAATACTTCCTTAATGATAAAGAAAATAATGAGCTATATATTCTTAATTAATTATTTCTTTTGATATGATTAAAAATGATGTTCAAGTAGAAATTGCAAGATCATAGGTAAAGTGAGATCACTATTTTTAGTCACTGTCCTCAAATAGTTTTGACCAAACACCACCTACTCAACTGCTAGGCATCCCACAAATGAAGTCAGATACGGTTTTCACCCTCTACAAATATACATATAGACAATAATGCCAACAACTAACCTTTATGTGAGACATAATTATATATCTACATATTTAAAGTAACACACTTTTGACAATACAAACAAATATAGGGAATATTCAACTATGAACATTTATATAAGATATTCATTCTTAAGTATAGCTTGGACCAGGAAACCAGATGGGCATTATTTTTGCTTTATCATTTAATTAGAAAGCAGTGTTTCAGGTCATACTGTATGTGTCTGTGTGTGTGTGCATGTGTGTGAGAGAGAGAATACATACATACACACATTCACATACATACACACACATACATATGAATATTTAACTTTCTGTAGCAGAGGAGGGGACAGCATGGTGGGGCATGTTAAAGAATTGTGTTAGACTAGCCAGTGTTTTACCTTTTGCCCTGTCCAGCTTTAATGAGTGCTGAGACGTGATTAATAGCAATTTGGGGTAGGATTTTTTAGCTCTCTTTTGGGACTCACAGAATTCTTTTAAAAGCAGTTTAAAGCAGCTTATTTGTTAAAAGTTTTTTCCAAGGCCTAAAATTTCTAAACACATACCTTTTTTCCACATTGCCCTTATAAAGAAAAAACTGCTGAGAGTCTCCCAAACATGAGAGTTTAATTAAAGAAGCAAAAGTAGAAGAAAAGAGAGAGCCAAATAAAGAAACAAAGAAAGTAAGACAGAGTAAGACATCATTTTAACATTTTCAATAGGGAAAATGTCAAACTTTGAGAGTTCGAAAAACATCTTGGCTCCAGACAACACATGTCTTTTAATAATCTTCCCTTTTGCAGGCATTTAAAGAGTTAGTATTTCCACGTTTAGTGAAACAAAAATAATTCTGAATTAAATCAGCAATGTAACAGTTTAAAAATAATTTTTTTTATTTCAAAAGGATAGAAAAATCTACAAATTCAAAAAGGCTTAAGAGATACATCAACCAAATTCAATGTATGGATTTGTATGGCTACCAATCTGAATAAACCACCAATTTTATATATATGTAAATATGAACCTTGACTAGATATTACATGACATCAAGAAATTGTTATCTCTTGTTTTAGGAATGATAATGGTATTGTAGTTATATTTTTATAAGAGTCTTTATCCTGTAAAGATAAATAGTGAAACCATTTATGGATGGAATTTGAGATTTTGGATATGCTTTAAATAATACAGTTAGAAAGGGGTGAGAAGTGGGTGGAGACAGAGATGCAATAGGATTGGCCATGCGTTTCAAACTGAGGATCACAGAAGATGGGTGCCTGAATACTGAATACACTAGTCTCTACTTTGTAAATGTTGCATTTTTCATAATAAAAAGATTTTAAGAATTAATTTAAGAACAGAGCATTTAGACAAGGAATGATTTCAACTGAAAGTGTATTCATTTCTAATGATAAAATTTACATTAAAAGCAGCTCCCATCTAAATCATATATAGTAAGATTTGATTAAAAGAATTTGGATCTGGGTGCAAGGGTAGTTCAATGGTCATTGTCACCTGCCATGCAGGTGCAAGGGTAGTTTAGTGGTAATTCTCGCCTACCATGGGGGAGACCAGGGTTCCACTGCCAGTTCACACCACTTTCCCAAAAAACAATCAAAAAACAAGTAAAGGCTTCCGGGTCAAGATGGCGGCTTAACAACGTGCGCATTTTAGTTCGTCCTCCAGAACAACTACTAAATAACCAGAAACAGTATAGAACAGCTCCTGGGGCCACGTCAGTGACCAGACACACAGCGTACCCCAGTCTGGACCAGCTGGACCGGCTGCGAGCACCCCCCAGAACCGTGAGTTCCCAAAGCTGTGGCAGCCAGCGCCCCTCCCCTACAGGCCGCGTCCCAGAGGGGAAAGGAAAGGACTTTACCAGCAGCAGGGACTGGGCACAATCAAACGCCAATTGTGGAACTAATTAACAAATTCTGACTACTAAAAATAGGCCCCCAGCTAGGTGAACCTGATCAAAGCAGAGGTTGCTCATTTTTGCCCCAGTGCCAAGCGGGCAGGACTGACAGAAAAAGGGGGAAAAAAAAAGAAG
>PVIY010017158.1:0-20435 GCA_004026745.1 Myrmecophaga tridactyla
TATGAATAACAAAATAACTCATTATTTTTTTTTTTTTTGCAAATACAAAGGCTTAAACATGTAAAAGCCTTAAAAGCAAGACTTCTTGCCAAGGTAACTACTGCCATAGAAATTTTCAAAAAAATTCTGTCATGTTTGACATATTGCCTAGTACCCCAGAACCATATTATGTCTTTTGTCTCAGTTTTTCACAAATTTTTTAAATTGGCAATTTAAAATTATTATGTGAATTATTTGTTTACAGATGAATACATTAACTGAGATAAAAGTAGTTTTTTAGTCTTAAGGAATACTATGATATCCCTTTTTTATGACAAATTTACAAATACTTATATTTTACCGATAGTTTTTAATTAGCACTTGACCTGAAGTAGTTTTGAAACATATTTTTCTATAATTTCTTGATTCTTTAAGCTTAATTTGAAGGCCCAATTTAATTCTTCAGTTTATACAGCTATGAAAAATGGATAGATTTTACTCATTGGTTTATTAGCAAAAAAATCAAAGGTCATGTAGATTGATATGATATGCATTATACTATAGCCAGCCTATACCTAAAAGGTACTGGTTTTGGGTAGATCTTACTATAAGAAGCAGCCCGTTCCATTTTAGACAATCTGTTAGCAACTACAAACCAATCCCATATACCATATAAAGCATACATACTTTTATGTGTTAATTTTAATAGTATTTATTCTGGTTCTGTAGCAAGCACCCTATTGTCCTCTAAGTTTACTCCTGAGGACAAGAAAGGAAATCCAGCATTGAGTACATTTCTCCAATGAGAGATATCTCTAAAAATCCCTTTATTTTTTGCCTTATTCTTGTTTGTCCCACTTAAGTATTCTCATTTCCCTAAGATTCTTTCATTAGAGAGCTAATGTTTACCCAATATTTCAGTTGTGACATGTTTTATACAGAGTAGTATCATTGCATCAATCCTAAATACATTTAACTAGCATAATTGTTGATTAACCTATAAAATCCATAATTCCATTTGTAATTTGGTTTTTCTCTGTGACACAAGTAAGTTTTCCTTAAATGCTCATCTTTTCACTAATATATGGGAAAAAGATATTAATGATTTGCCTATGTTAGTAGCTCATTCTCAAACTTCAAATTTCATGCTGAACATTTTCTTTTTATTTTACTTTCTATTCTCAGATAGTGCTCTCAGTAGAGGTATTGAAAACAAAGAACACAGAAAAAAAAATCTTGAATAAAATAAATGTATTAATGGTTAATAAAATCATACATAATTTGTCAAAATCTTTACATTATAAAAATAATTAATTCATTTATTTTTAAATTCATTAATGTCTTGAACAAGCTGAAGATGTATTTGATATTTTGGAAAAAAATATTTTCAATCATGTTGTTATTTTCAATAGTTTTATCTAACTCATCTCTGTAGGTTGAGTGCTGCAAGCTAGCTCTGACATTCTCGAATCCTGTCATCTTTATTTATTTTAGGGAACTTAGTCCCATGATGTTATTTTCCATTCTCAACCCCATCCTACAGAGGATAAACACCGATGAGATCCTCCAAGATTCTGTCATTCATCATTAGATCATTTCTAATTTCTTATGTGGAGGGAATTTCCTCTCGTGCCTCCTGGGAAATATACCAGCTGATAGGTCCTTTTCCACTCACATAAAAAAGCCATTCAAATATCTCAATTTTCAAAAGCCTTCTCGATTCTTTTTCAATACCATGTCAAAAGAGTCTCAATATTTCTATCTTATTGTGGACCATTGTTATATTGCTATACTTGGTCTTAGGTACATTTTGAATTAATAAAAGTATGTAGACTTTTAAATCAGAACATATTCTACATTAAAATGTAGTATAACATATTAACTAATTTAAACTTTTATTTTATAACCACCAAAGAATTTATATTTTATCCTGAAAGCAAGAGGAAATGGTTAAAAGAATTCTGCATGGGTGACACACCATATTTGATGAGAATAAATCATCAGATAGAGCAAATTATAAAGTTTAAGATAATATGTCTATTATATTTATTATTATTATGTTATTATTATTACTACTTGTTTACCATTTTTTAGTGAAGCATTGTTGAATGTACATTTAGAATAAATTAGCTGAGATAGTGCAGTGTACAGCTGGTTAGGAAAAATAGCATCTTTAGTTGGAATTTTAAGTTTGTAAAGACTTTGAGATAAAAGTAATATTGCATATACTTGAAGGAGCCAAGTTAGCTATGTAAATAAATGAAAGGGATCAGGTGACTAGAAAGCACATTTATCCTCTAAAGGAGAAAACTAATGCTCACTCTCAACCCATTATTTGCAGTGGATCAATTATGCTCAGATTTATGACCTTTTAAGAGATGCCAGAAATCTAAATTTTTCAAATGTGAAATATCTCCATTTAGGTTTTTAAAAACTATTAAAAAAAAACAATGAACAGAAAGAATATATGGTTCAAATAAAAACTATTTGAAATAGACAATTTTGTCAATTTTGATGCTATAAATACTCCCAATGTGGCTAATTTGAATCTGTCGGTTAATTATTTCTGGCATCTTTGTTGTCAATTTTTCAGGATTATACATATATAAAGATCATGTCATCTGCAAATAGACAATTTCCTTTTTTTTCTTTCCAATTTGGATGCATTTTTTTTCTTACCTAATTGCTCTGACAAGAGTTTCCAGTACATTGTTGAATAGAGGTGGTGACAATGGTCATCCTTGCCTGGTTCCTGAACTCAAAGAAAAAGTTTCAGACTTTCATCAGGGAGTATGATTTCAGCTATGGATTTTTCATCCATAATTTTTATCATGTTGAGGACATTTCCTTCAATTCCTAGTTTTGTAAGTGTTTTATCAAGAAGGACTACTGGATTTTGTCAAATGCCTTTTCGGAGTCAATTGAGATGATCAAATATTTTTTCCCTTCATTCAACTAATGTGTTGCACTATTTTAATTTATTATGGAAAAACATCTTTGCATGACTACCATAAATTTCACTTCTTCATGGTGTATAGTTCATTTAGTATAGTTCATATAGTTCATTTTAGATTTGTTTTCCTAGCATTTTTTGAGGTTTTATGTGCATCTAGATTCATAAGTGATATTGTTCTATTATTTTCTTTCTCATGGTGTCTTTATCTGGTTTAGGTATGAGGCCTCAGAGAATGAAATATGGATTGTTTCCTACTCATCAATTTTTTGAAAGAGTTTGTGCAGGATTGGTTTTAATTCTTCTCAGGTTATTTGGTAAAATGGACTAGTACGTGTATGTTATTGAGGTTTAAGTTGATATCAAAACAAGCATCATTGTTATAGTTTTAAGATGTTAAATTATAGATTTATAGAAACCACAAAGAAAATGTATGCAAATTAAATACAGAAAGAAATGAGAAGCGACTCAAAATTGTACAATACCAAAAACTCAAATTATTACAAAAGCAGGAATAATAGAATATTTGGGTTGCAAAAATATTGTAAAACTTACAAAGACCTTGTAGCAAAATGGCAGAAGAAATTTCAATGTTATCAGTAGTTACCTTAATACAAATGGATTCAACTCTTCAGACCAAAGGCAGAGATTGGAGATTGGATGCAAAAGTACAACCCAAGTATATGCTGCTTACAAAAGATTCAATTTAAATTCAAGACCCAAGTGGGCTGAACAAAAGAAATCTGGTCTAGCTATGATAAGATCAGATAAAAGAGAAGTTAAGTCAAAAACTGTTACAAAGAACAAAGTGTGTTGTTCTAGTTTGCTAGCTGCAGGAATGTAAATATAGGAGAAATGGAATGGCTTTTAAAACGGGAAATTTAATCAGATGCTAGTTTACAGTTCTAAGGCCAAGATAATGTCCCAATTAAAGGAAAGTTATAGAAATATCCAATCAAAGGCATCCAGGGAAAGATACCTTGGTTCAAGAAGGCCGATGAAGTTCGGGGTTTCTCTCTCAAGTGGAAGAGCACATGGCGAATACAGTCAGTTTCTCTCTTCTATGGAAAGACACATGGTGAACATGGTCCGGGTTCTTCTCTCAGCTGGAAAGACACATGGCAAGCATGACATCATCTGCTAGCTTCTTCTCCTGGCTTCCTGTTTCATGAAGTTCCCAGGGAGACATTTTCCTTCGTCTTCTCCAAAGGTCGCTGGCTAGTGGACTCTGCTTCTTGTGGCTATGTCGTTCTGCTCTGCTCTCTCTGAATCTCTCATTCTCCAAAATTTTTCCTCTTTTATAGGGCCCCAGAAATTTATCAAGACCCACCCAAATGAGTGGAGACATATCATTACCTAATCCAGTTTAACAGCCACTCTTGATTAAATCACATCTCCAGGGAGATGATCTGATTATAGTTTCAAACATACAGTATTGAATAGGGATTATTCTGCCTTTATAAAATGGGATTTTGATTAAAATATGGCTTTTCTAGGGGACATACATCCTTTCAAACCAGCACATGGGTCATGATATACGGATAAAGGAGCATGCCTTCAACAAGGAGCTATAATTATATATGCCCCCAATGGCAGAGTACCAAAATATATGAAGCAAATATTGACTGGTTTGAAGGAGAAAAATAGATGCTTCCACATTAATAGGAGCCTTCACTATATCACTTTCAATAATAGATAGAGCACATAGAAGATCAGTAAGGAACGGAAATCAAAAACTATATTACAAATCAACTAGAGCTAAGAGAACTATATAGAACATTTGAAAACATACATTCTTCTCTAGTATACTTGGCTCTTTCACAATGACACACTATATATAAAGTCACAAAGAAAATCTCAGTAAATTGTAAATATGCAAATAATCTATTTTCTCCAAACACAGTGGTATGTAGCTAGAAATAAATAACAAAGGGACAACTGGAAAAGTCACAGTTGGAAAAATTTAAAGAATGCCAGAAATTTAAAATACTAAGCCAAAATAAGAAGATATGAATAAGAAGTACATTAGTTATTTAAATATGTTAAAGCTTTATTACAGACTGAATAGACATTGATAATTAATAACTACAGGTTATGGAAATATGTGACTAATTGAAATTTTAAGCTAACCACAAATTTGTTATTAATCACAGCTGTGCAGAAGATATAGCTTTAACTCATTTGAGATTCTCCATCTATCAGGCATCTTAAATTGAGTGCTCAAAGATTAGTTGAGCAGGTCGGGAGAAAATCACGATAATAACTTTCAAAATATCATTGTTGAGTAGGTACATTAAGCTGTGTTTGGTTTTGCTTACTTTGTAAGTTTCTAATATCAGCAACATTATAATGCATTTAACAGTGTCATCACATTTGGAAAAATTTTGTGCATGCATACCTATATGTATATGTACCCGTGTGTGAGTGAAATGCAAGGACCAGACATGTAAATTCGTATATTGTTGAATTATATAAAGACAGTTGTGTTTCCTCCTTTCCTATTAATCAATTATTTTATATGCTAACAAGATAAGAACAGTATCAGCTTCAATGTTGCTCATCCAACTCTTAATATTTCAAATTAAGTTAAACTTTCTTACCATCTTCTATGATTATTCATTCTCAAACCAAATTGAAAACATGCGAGATAGATCTGTGGTGACTCTTAAATTAATTTTAAAATCCTCCCATATCTTTTCTAACCGTTCATCCAAATTTAAACTATATAATAACTAGCTTAAACTTAAACAGTATCAAAGTAAATCTTTTTCTAAATCAAGGTGAAAAGATAGCAAAAATCACAGTTATAAGAAAATTATTGAAATCACCTAGATTGGTGTTTTAGTTTGCTAAAGTTGCTGTAATGTAATATGTCAGAAATAAAACAGCTTTTAAAAAGGGTCAGTCATGTCCCATGTTTCTCTCTCAGCTAGGAAGGCACAGGGCAATACTACTAGCTTTCTCTGCCTGGGTCTTCAATGACATCCTTGGGGGGCATTTTTATTCTACATCCTCAAAGGTTGATGGCTGTGTGTGCTCTAAAGTTTTTCCCAAAATGGTTCCCACTTAAAGGCTTCCAGTAAGTGACCCCACCTTGAATAGGTAGACATCCGTCTCCATGTAAACCACCTGATCAACATTTCATACCTGCAGTTGAGTGGGTCACATCTCCATGGAAACAATCAAAAGTATCCCACAAAACATTATTGATTGAGGATTAAAGAACATGGCTTTTCTGGGGTACACAGTTTCAAATGGGCATATTCCACCATGTGGATCCCTCAAAGACAAGTTCTCTCCATCTACAAAATGCATTCATTTTATTATGATATCAGAAAGCCTTAAACCATTTCAGTAACAATATAAATAAGATACAAAATCAGAAACAATATAAAATTTCATCAAAGTCAGCTACAGGCATGGTTTTTACATGGACAAAATTCTCCTCTGGCTCTGGACCTATAAAATTCAGAACAAGTTATCTGCTGCCAATATATAGAGAAGGGATAGTCATAGGATAATATCCCCATTTCTATAGGGTAATATGGGAAGGAAAATAGGGGTGAAAGTTCCTAAACAGTTCCTAAAACTAGCAGGGCAAACTCCATTTAGATTTCAAAGCTAGAGTCATTTATGCTCAGACTTTTAGAAACAGCAGTCCCATCCTTTCCAAGGGCTTATGCAGCAGCCCTATTCTCTCCAAATACAACCTAGGGGAGATTTTCTTTGCTCCATTCTCTCCACACATTGCAGCACACCAGGATCTCTGCCATCTTTGGGGCACATTTTCAACCCCTCCAGAACAATGGGGTGGCAGCCAAGTTCTCCCAATCCCCAGGGAATGTGTTCCAACCTCTCCTTTACTCTTCCAGAACATCTAGGCAGGAGGCCCACCCTTTACCTTTGGGACAAACTCATCCTCTCCAAGGACAAGGGTGCATCCACTCTTTAGCCTGAGTTTTCTTGGCTTCACACCTTCCATAGTTCTGCCATTAAGGTTATTTTTTCCTTCATTGTGTCCCTTTTCTGTCCCTTTTAGTCCTGACTAAATTATACAGATTACACAACACTGTTGTTGGTTTTCTATGTAGCTTGCTAGATCATAACCATCAAACAAAAGACTTTCCACAAATCCTTCCTGGATGAGTCTATCTCCAGTCTTGGGTTGTCCTGCAATGGCTGACTGCTTCCATATTTGGCTAAATCCTCATGTGGGACACTGTTCTCTAGGGTCTCCCTTTTTGTAAGCCAAGAGTTTTTCAGACCATCAATTTCTTGTTACTTTTTAACTAAGAGTTCAGTTCTCAGCTTATCTGTTTCCTGTCACATTTCACTATAATGTGAAAGGAAAAATCAGGCTACTGTTTTCACATTTAATCTGGAAATTCCTTCAGCTAAGTATCCCAGCACATGGCTTTTAAAATCTGTCTCCCTCCCAAAATCAGTAGTCAACTTTGCATATTCTTTGCTATTTTAAGAAAAGAATCACCTTCTGTTCTAGTTTGAATACTGCTGAAATGCAATATACCAGAACTGGAATGGCTTTAAAAAATGGGGAATTTAATAAGTTACAAGTTCACAGTTCTAAAGTCATGAAAATGTCCCAAGTAAAGCAAGTCTATAAAAATGTTTAAATTAAGGCACCAACAAGAGGTTTCTTTCACTCAGAAAAGGCTGATGAAGTTCAGGATTTCTCTCTCAAATGCAAAGGTACATGGTGAACATGGTGATGTCTGCTAGCTTTCTCTCCATGCTTCCTGTTTCATGAAGCTCCCGTGGGTGCATTTTCCTTCTTCATCTCCAAAGGTCTGTGGTTACGTGGGCACTTGTGGTTCTCATGGCTCTCTTGCATTCTCCAAAATGTTTCCTCTTTTAAAGGATTCCAGTAAACTAATCAAAACATATCTGGAATGAGTGGAGTAACATCTCCATCTAATCAAAAATTATACCTACAATTGGGTGTGGCACATAGCCATGGAGATAATCTAACTAAAATTTCCAACCTACATTATTGAATCAGGATTAAAGAAATGCCTACTTGCTCAAGATTGGATCAGGATTAAACATGGTTTTTCTAGGACACATAATCTTTTCAAACCAGCACATTTCATATGCTGAAATAATCCCCTGACAGTGGGATTATCATAAACTCAACCAGGTGGTAACTCCAATTGCAGCTGCTGTTCCAGATGTGGTATAATTGCTTGAACAAATCAAAACACACCCTAGTACCTGGTATGCAGCTACTGATCTGGGAAATGTTTTTTTTCTCAATAACTGTTAGTGAGTACTACCAGAATGAGTTTGCTTTCAACTGACAAGGTCAGCAAAATACTTTCACTGTCCTACCTCAGGGACTTGGAAAGAACATGATTGGAAGATTGGTGACAAAATGGTCTGGGGAAAAGGTATATGGATAAATCTTTCTGAGTGGGCTAAAAACATGAAGATATTTGTGTCCCATGTGAATGCACACCAGAGGGTAACTTCAGCAAAGTAAGGTTTTACTAATCAAGTGGATAAGCTGACCCATTCTGTGGATACCACTCAGCCTCTTTCCCCAGCAACTCCTGTCATTGCCCAATGGGCTCATGAAAAAAGTGGTCATGGTGGTAGTGATGGAGGTTATGCATGGGCTCAGCAACATGGACTTCCATTCACCAAGGCTGGCCTGGCTACAGCTTCTGCTGAGTGCCCAATCTGTCAGCAGCAGAGACCGACATTCAGCCCCAATATAGCACCATTCTCCAAGGTGATCTACTGGCTACATGGTGGCAGGTTGATTACAATGGACCACATCTAACATGGAAAGGGCAGTGATTTGTTCTAACTTGGATAGACACATATTCTGGACATGGGTTTGCTTTTACTATATGCGAAGCTTCTGCCAAAACTACCATCTGTGGTGAATTTACAGAATGCCTTATACATTGTCATGGTATTACACACAGCATTGCTTCTGATCAAGGAACCTACTTCACAGCAAATGGAGAGCAGGAATGGGCCCATGTTCATGAAATTCTCTGGTCTTAACATGCTCTCCGTCATCCAGAAGCAGCTGGATTGATAGAACAGTGGAATGGCCGTTTGAAAACTCAATTATGGTGCCAACTAGGTGGAAATACCTTGCAGGGCTTGGGTGATGGTCTCCAGGAGGCTGTGTATGCTCTGAATAAGCACCCACTATATGGTGCTGTTTCTCCCATAGCCATGATTTGGGTCTAGGAATCCAGGGGTGTAAATGGGAGTGGCACCACTAAATATTACCCATAGTGATCTACTAGGAAAATTTTTGCTTCCTGTCCCTGCAACCTTGAGTTCTGCTGTTCTGTGGGTTTTACTTCCACAAGAGCAAGTGTAGACACCAGGAGAAACAACAGATTCCATTGAACTGGAATCTAACACTGCCACCTGATCATTTTGGGCTATTCATGATCCTGGATCAATAAACCTAGAAGGGGATTACTTTACTGGCTGGGGTAATCGACCCAACTCTCAGGGGAGAATAGGACTGCAACTGCACAATGGAGGTAAAGAACAGTTTTCCTGGAATATAGGAAAACCCCCTAGGGCATCTCTTAGTACTGCCATGCCCTACGATTAAAATCAATGGAAAATTGCAACAACCCAAGACAGGTAGGACTAATGAAGGCTCTGAAACTTCAGGAATGAAGGTTTGAGTCACCCTACCAGGCAAAGAACCATGGCCAGCTGAGGTAAAGGGAACATGGAATGGTGTATTAGTTAGGGTTCTCTAGAGATACAGTATCAACAGGAAACACTTGCAAATAATAAACTTATGAAAGTGTCTCACATAACCGTGGGAATTCAGAGTCCAAAATCCACAGGGCATGCTGTGAAGTTAACGATTCCAATGGAAGGTCTGGATAAACTCCACAGGAGAGGCTCGCCGCTGAAGCAGGAAGAGAGCCTATCTCTTCTGAATCCTCCTTAAAAGGCTTCCAGTGAAGGGGCGGGCCATGGTGGCTTAGTAGGCAGGAATGCTTGCCTGCGATGCCAGAGGACCCTGGTTCGATTCCCGGTGCCTGCAAATGAAAAAAAAAAGGGCTTCCAGTGATTAGATTAAGCATCACTCACTGCAGAAGACATGCCCCTTGGCTGATTAGAAATGGAATCAGCTGTGGATGTAGCTGATGTGACCATGGTTTAATTCTATGAAATGTCCTCATCACAACAGACAGGCCAGTACTTGCCCAAGCAGACAAACAGGTACCACCACTTGGCCAAGATGAAACATGAACCTGACAATGACAAATGGATAGTGGAAGAATGCAGTGATAAATATTAACTATAAGCACATGACTAGTTACAGAAACAAGGACTGTAATAGTATGAATATTTGTAATTAGTGTATATGTACATCAACATAAATCAAATATCTTTGTTTTCCTCTTTATGTAATCCCCTTTATCATGTTACAAGCTGTTTTGTTCATGTTATAGTATTTAAGTCATAGGATATCACATTTAAGAGTGAATATTACCCAAGAATTTGTGCTCTATTCTGAAAGATTTAATGTATTTCTGGTTCTATGCAGGACGTTGAGTATTTTTAGGAGAGGAAAAAATGTCTTTTATTGTTTTCTATTTAGAGATTAAGTAAGGCTTAAAGTGATGTGTATAGCTGCCAAGTTGACAAGGGGTGGACTCTGATGGTAGGTCCATGTGCCAACTTGGCTAGGTGGTGGTACCCAATTGTCTTGTCAGGCAAGTGCTGGTTTGTCTGTTGCTGTGAGGACATATCATGGACTTAAATCATGACCATTTGGCTGCATCCAACAGATGCATTGCAGAGTATCTTCTAACAGGGAATGATGCTTAATCTAATCACTGGAAGGCTTTTAAGGAGAATTCAGAAGAGACAATCATTCTTTCTGCTTCAGCCAGTCAGAGTCTCCTGAGAGTTTGGTGGAGACCTTCATTGGAGCTGCCAGCTTGTGCCCTGCTCTACAGATCTTGGCCTCTTATGTCCCCATGGTTGTGAGAGGCACTTTTATAAATTTTATATTTACATATATCTCCTGCTGATTTTGTTTTTCTAGAGAACTCTAGCTAATACCCCTTCCTTCCAGTTTGCAATAATATGTGCATCATTTCTGTCCTAAAGCCTTAATCAGCAGTATCTTTAGAGTCTACTGATGTTCTCTTCAAAGCATTCTAGGCCTTCTCTAACTAATTCCTAAAAACTCTTGCAGAATTTTTACCTTATCCACTTAAAAAGCTGCTCCAACATGTTTGGTATTTGAAAACTTCAGCAACATTCAACTTCTTTGGTACCAAAGCATGTTTTAGATTGCTATCACTGCTGGGAATGTAATATATTAGAAATGAAACAGCTTTTAAGTAAGGAAGTTATTGCCTTACAAGTTTACAATTCAAAGGCTATAAAAATGTTCAAACTAAAGCATCCAGGGAAAGATACCTTGGCTCAAGAAAGGTTTGATATTATTCCGTGTTTCTCTCTCAGCTGGCAAAGCATGTGGTGACATCTGCAAGATTGCTGTCCTGGCTTCTTCAATGACTTCCCCAGAGGTATTTTCTCTCTGCATCTCCAAAATCTCTAGTTATGTGTGCTCTAAAGCTTTTTCCAAAAGGGTTCCCTCTTAATGGACTCCAGTAAGGGACTTCACCTTGAATTGGTGGAGACACATCTCCATGTAATCTACCTAATTAACAAGTGCCACCCACAAGTGGATGGGTCACAGCTCCATAGAAATAACTCAGCAATATTGAAGGAGGATTAAACACCATGGCTTTTTTGGGGATAAATAACTGTTTCAAAATGCCACAAATGATATTAAAAAGCTAAAGCAGGGTAATAGTGTATCAGGACTTAGACTTTTCAGTACATGAAGACATGAACGTAGAAAGGGAGAAGCTACAACAATATCCAACAGATAGAAACTGATATATACTCAGATTCATTTGTTTTAGCTGTCCTATTTTATTTCACTGTGAGAAAGAGAAAAGCAGCCCTTAACATGTAAGGGTTGGCCTGGCACTCACAGCAAGGCCTTGATGGTCTCTTTTAAACATTAATGATTTCATAGAATGTCATCATCAGTCAAGGCACCTTTGTGACTGTGATGAGTGAAGACAGAATGATTGTCTAAGCACAGAAAACCAATAAAAATACTGAACAAACTACCAAAAAGTCCAAATGTCCCCCAACTTAGCTAATATAAGTGGTTTCTGCCATACCAGTTTTATATCTGCAGCCTATAATTTATGAAGTTACTAAGTCAAGAATTACTCACACCCCCAATCTAGAACAAAGCCCTACCTCCTTGAATCCTCCTCAAATCACCTAAAGAAGTAGAAATAAAACAGGAATTCCTTTCCCAAATCCTCTAATTGAGGCACCCCACAGTATCCCATAATGTGCTTTGTCTTTTTTGCAGTGAGCAATAAACCCAGTTTCTTCAATTATGCATGATTTCCTGGAGGTTTTTGAATGAAAAGTACTGACAATTGTTAAAATGAATGTACAACAATTTACTCATTCTCTCTTGATGCTAGTTCAGGCTATTTCTATTTGTGATAGTTGATAACAAAGTTAAAATAAACATTATTGAACATATCATCTTGGGCACATGTGTGTTACCCTAAAAATTTACCTGGAATTAATATTAATGAGTTGCAGACTGAATAGCCTTACCTTTGTTTGGTATTGCCAAATCGATGTCCTTAGTGTAACTTATAATTTGCATTTGCACCATTGTTGTCTTTGTTTTTCTTTTTCTTTATTTTTCTTTTTTATCATTGTTGCCTTTGAATTACTGCTTCTATATATTCTGATCCATGCCAGGGCATTCATAGTTTAATATTTCCCAATTTAACTCATTTGAAATAACTCATTTTAAAATTTATATTTCTATGATCATTTCAATTTCACAAACTTTTTTGTATTTTTGAACATAAAATTTCCTTTGCTGTGCAATGCTTATTCATATATTTAATTCTGGTTTTCTTCTATTAGCTACAAATATTGATTTGTAGAAATTCTGTATGTATTGGGAGTACTGTATTTCAGTGCCTACTCTTTTCAAAATTGTCTTCCCATCAGTGGCTTACGTGTTAAGTTGTTCTTAGTCTACGCTGTTTTGAAAAGTTTTACTTATAATGGAATCAAATCATTATTTTATGTCAATTGCTTCCCATGGATTTAATCATAGCTTTCTCCAAGCCATGTATTCACTAAAATCATTTCTAATTTCCTTTTAACAATTTTAAATATGTGCCTTTAGGTTTTATCTATTTTGAAATATAGCCTTAGGCTGTTTGTTTTATTTTTCTTAAAGATAATATCACATCAATATATATTGATATTGATGGCATTTCCCTTTTTAAGATATGCTTGATTGTGTAATATACCAAAAATCATACTAACTTAATCCAAAGGAACACTTTCAAGAAGAAAAAGAACAATTCCAGGTGAAAAAAAAAAAGGCGCTTTGTCATAATTTCAATGGGAACATTTTTTTCTGCCGACCAATAGTTAAAACAATGTTAAATTGTACAGTCAATATTAGATTAAATACTATATATATTTTTTAAAACTTTAAATATGAATAATGTAGAACATAAATATTTTAAAATTTGAATATACAGTATATGAAAACATAATATATTAAAATTTCAAATCATGGCTGAAATATTCAATAATGTTAGATAATAAGCTATGATAAATGAAAATATATTGCATACAGTTGCTTGCATACAATTGCTTACAGGAACTTTATTAATTATAGCAAATGTTGGAATAACAATAATTCCAATTACATGAATTCCTATAAAGAATAATGTACATCGATACAAAGGAATGGTAACTATCAATAAAAGGGAAAGAACTACTGACATATACAGTAACATGCATGACTCTCCAAAGCATGCTGAACAAAAAAAGGCAGACACAAAAGAAAGCATATATTATGATTCTATGTACAAGAATTCTAGAGCAGGTAAAATAAACTAATCCATAGTGATAAAATAATATTAGAAGTTACTGGTGAACAGGTGAGGGATTTAAAAACATACTTGAGGGAGCTCTGGTAGTTTAAATTAGGTACACAAACAAATCACATATTCTTAAACTTAATCCTCTTTTTTGTGGGTGTAAAGGAACTTAGTTTTCATTAAGACCTATTGAAAATGTTATTTTTAGTTAAGATGTTGTCCGACTGAATAAAGGTGGGCCTTAATAATATAATTAACTATAATTATATATATAATTAACTTAGTAATATAATCATAACTATTACTGGAGTCCTTTAGCCAGTCAGAGAATGTTACATAGTGTGCCGGTTTGAAAGGATTCACGTACCCTGGAAAGGACGTGTTTTAATCCTAATCAGATTGGTGGGAGCAACCATTTCTTCTAACCCCTATTCAGTAGAACAGATTGAAAACTTGATTTGGTTTTCTCCTTGGAGATGTGACTCACCAAATTGTGTGTATTAGCTTTTGAATAGAGGGAGATGTGACTTCCCCCATTCCAGGTGGGTCTTGATTACTTTACTGAAATCCTTTAAAAGAGGAACCATTTTTGGAGAAAGCTTAAGAATGATGACAGCAGCAGAGACACAAGAACTCCAGATTCCACCAGCCAGTGGCCTTTGGGGATGAAAGAGCATGTCCCTGGTAGAGCTTCTAGAAAAGAGAGTCCAGGAGAGAACACAAGAACTACAGATTCCACCGGCCAGTGACCTTTGGGGATGAAAGAGCATGTCCCTGGGAAAGCTTCTAGAAAGGAGAATCCAGGAGAGAAATCTAGCAGATGTCATTATGTTCACCATGTGCCTTTCCAGTTGATAGAGAAATCCCAACAGTCATTGGCCTTCTTGAACCAAGGTATCTTTTCCTGGATGCCTTATGTTGGCCATTTCTGTAGATTTGCTTAATTTGGACATTTTCACAGCCTTAGAACTGTAAACCAGTAACTTATTAAATTCCTGTTTTTAAAGCCATCTGCTTCTGGTATATATATATATATATATATATATATATATATATATATATGAAGAAGCTGGCAGTGAGCAGAAACTAGAAGAGCAGGCCCGAGAGAGAGAGATCTTCATGTAGCAGTGACATTGATCAGAAGTGGTGGGTTCACTGCCTGATTTGCTCAAATGGCCAATTCCTGAGACACTAGAGTTTCAAAGGGAGACAGTATTTATAGGTAAGCATGAAGCGGGAGATCAGATGGCCTATAGTCCTAAAAAGCTTTCTCCCCAGACTGCAGTAACTTTGATCATTTTATCATGTTGAAAGATGGACAAGTTTTAGGATAATGAGCACAATGGCTCGAGAGGTTAGCAATCATCTAATTATTGAGCATGCACAGACTGATAACATACTTAGTCACAGAATATGATCACGGGTGTGAGTTTTAATATTATAATGAGGTATAGATCTCTTGTAGGTTAAAGTCTAAGCTCCTGCATGTCAGGCCAGCCAATCTTGGTTAGATCCAGCTCCATCTAGAAGAAAGTTTTGAAATTAGGGGGTTAGTTCTGGACTGACCCAAAGCCCATCATTGCTAGACATCAGGGGCTGTCTTTAGTAATCATAAGACTCTAAAGTTGAAAACCAGGGTAAGTGGGGTCAGTCACAAGGTTTTTACAATCAGTAGGTAAAAACTATATAGTTATACAATCATTAGCAGAGATCAAGACAACTGGATTACAGTTCAGAAATTTCATGTATTTCCATCTGGGTTTTTCTAATACTCTAGAAAGTTAAAAGAAATATCTATATAAGGATGCAGTCATCAAAACCATGTGTTAAATCCTATCACCTTGGTTACAGCAGGAGGCAGATGTGCCAGCCATGGAGGACCAAGGATGATGACCAACCAGTGTCAAACACCACAGCCTCCCAGGACAAAGGAGAGTGTGACCGAGGCCTTGAATTTGGATGTTTAGTCTCCAAAACAATGAGTCAATAAATGCCTGATTTTTAAGCCAACCCATTGTTTAATTTGTCAGAGCACTCTAGCAAACTATGACAAGGACTTTCTGAGTTATGGAAAAAGTTCTATATGCTGATTGTATTGATAATTACAAGGGTAATCCTTTGTCAAAATGCAATCATATATACATTAAAAACAAATGAATTTATTATACATAATCTCTCAATGAAATTCACTCAAATGTTCTATACATTAATAATAAGGTTTTTGTCTCCTTGGCCTGCCTTTTTTTGTTATTGTTATTTTGCAGTTCAATTCCCTTTGTGCTGCTGTCAATTTTCACTTTATATATTTTAGGGATATATTTTTGGGTAAGTTTTGATTCATTTTCATGATTTATGAAAGTTGGTAGAATATTAATTTTAATATTCTCTAGAGAATGTCTCTATTCCTTTTAACTCTTTTCCTCTAAAATTTGTTTTTTCTGATATTAATACTGACATACAATTCTATGTTTTGGAATTCAAATGTAACATCTTTTTACCTTTTCATTTATTTTTAACATTTTATTTTTATATTTTGGGTATAGAATTGAAAGTAGCCACAGTTGAACATTTCTCTTGTCTGTTAATTTATTTTTATACTCTAAATCTACTATAATTACTGATATATGTAGAATTTTACTGTCATTCTAATTTGGGGGTGATTTTTTTTTCTGGCTTTTTCCTTCTTTTTCTCTGTTTTGTTTTGACTAAGTATCTAATAGTAAATCTATGGACTGTATTATTTGTCTCCCTTTGTATTTCCAAATACATAACTTTATTGTTAATCTCTTCAAAGCATCAATCTTTTTGGGATAGTTGAGCGTTAGAGTGAGAAAGAACATCCAGAAGATCAAAGTAACATTCGATCTCAGCCAAAACTATAAAAATTATACACAAATATTGTCATACAAAACAAATTTGCTTCTTGTCAAAAAAGTATAGTAATCCTTCCCCCCTGCCTCATTATTCTAACAACTACATGGATTGGCCTAGACTTGTGCCATCTAAAATGTTAACCCCTAGTCATACGTGACTATTGCACACTTGGAATGCGGCTTTTCCAAATTGAGATATACTGTAAATGTGAAATTTGAAATACATAGTATGGCCAAAAAAAATACCTCATTCATGCTTTTTATATTGATTGCAAATTGAAATATTAATTTGAGGTATATTGGGTTAAATAAACTATATTATTAAATTTAAATGTTCCTAATATTTTTAAATGTACCTACCAAGATATTTGAAATTACATATGTATTTTCTATTATATTTATTTTTGACAGCAGTAGTCCAGACCTCAGAGAATTTTTATAGGGAAAATAGAGATGGATAAAGCAAGTGAAGAGAATGCTAATTTCTAACCCCGGGGTATGTGAGGGAGGTACCTCTTCAGTTGGCAAGGTTGAACTGAAGAAGAAATAAGAGGATTGAAAGAGAAACACAGCAACAGAGTTTGGCAATAATACACATACAAACACACACATGCACACACACTCCCTATCTCTCCCTATCAATACTGATATCCTATATTGTGGTGAGCATGGATTGTCAGCGTGATGGTGAGGGGAGGCTATGGAATTGTTGAAATCTTAAGGCCAGGCTTTGTGAGCATTGCGTCAGTTTTGTTTCTCCATGAATAACTGCTGTTGGAAGCCTAGAATAGTATGTGATTAGCAAGTAATTGAGTACAAAAAGAGCATTTCCTCTGTATAGCTACATAGTAGTGAGATACTCATTCGGTCCCATGACATTAATCATTATGGAAATAGAGTATTAACTATTCTAAAGCAGAAGAAAATCTGTCAGTTGGACGTACATAGATATATTTTATTAACTATCCACATGTTCAACTGCTTAGGGGCTATGGAATTCTCTGCAGAAAAGTCAAGATCACACCATTCAAGATTTAAGTCAAGTTTAAGATAAAGTCAAACCTGTGTCTGGGGGAAAGCAATGAGAAACTGGAACAGACCACTTGCAGGCTGGTTTAGGCATGGAAATCCAATATAACTAAAGGTACTGAAATGTTCCGTGGTTGTCTGCATACTGCAAGCCAGTATGAACTAAACATAAAAATAATGCGTTGCGGATATTTACATCACTGGGTATTTTATTTTAATGATGAAATTATTTTAACTTCTGTCGTTCCTTTCTGAAACAAATTTAAAGACTCATAATAGTCTACTTTTGTTAAACATTTGGGACAAATCATGGTCATATCTTCTTCCAAGCTGGATCTACAGACAGGAGTTGCAGTTTCTGTAAATGGGTCCTTCAGTTAGCAGGAAGGCAGTGTCCAGGGCCAACTCGTTACCAGTAAATACAGTCTTACTTTAAGGAAAGGGTAGAAAAGGAGACTATTTTGTTCATTATTTTTCCTTTATTGAAAGTAAATTCTGATGTCTCATCAAATTTATGCAGGATAAAGAAAATGACAGTAAAAGTATAAATTTCGGGGCATTGCAATAGTGACTCAGTGGCAGATTTCTTGCCTGCCACGCCATGCCGATTCCCAGTGCCTGCCCAGGTCAAAAAAATAGAATAAAAATTAAAAATTCCTAAATTTCCTTAAAAATTAAAATATGCCCCATTTCTTGATTCAACTAAATATCATACTACATCTCATACATTTTCAATTATTTCTCTTTTTACACATCTTTAATAGCAGCTAGAATGGGTCCATTGAAAAGTCTGCTATATTTTCCTGCTTGGATTATTATATTCAGCTGTCTTTTTCTCAACTGATCCCATTGCTTATTATTACAATGAATAATATGTTTATGTTTATATATGGATACATATATTAATTGATTATAGTCCTCATGATCTGCTTTGATATTTTTATAAATCTGTTGTTATGTATTATTAAATTTTACGTTTATCATACCTAGATTATATAATATTACATTATATTGATTCAAATCACCTCTTTTTAATCAAAGCGTGGAATTCCAATTTATTGTTATTATAAACACTGTTGTAATGAATATTCCTCTGCATGTTTGCACTCACATAATTGTTTTGTTAGGATATATTTCTGTAACACATTTTTCTTGTTCATATTTAAGGCTTTTCATACTCATTATAAAATAGCCTTCCAAAAAGGGCATATCAATTTATATTCTCATTAATACAGTGTGAAGAAAATTTTTACATTTTTAATTGTGGTTTCATTGGCAAATGCCTTCTATAGTTTGAAGGTAAGACTACAGCCCATCATTTTTAATTAAAGCAAAAATATTACAACTGAATATTACAACAAAGTATATAATTATTAGAAGATTTTCTTCTTATAAGCATTAACTTTTACTTCAGGAATATAGCTCCAAATTCATGCAGTCCCAACTCTTCTTATTTTTCACCCCGATGAGAATGGGGTATTAAGAGAGCGACTTCAGAAAAAGAAGTTTTAAACTACTTATAGTTTAAAGTCTATAAGTAGGAAACAACCAGGTTTGTACTTCTATAAAAAATTTAAAGGACAATAGCTATATTTATTTGCAATACATTACATTATATTGATTCAAATAATCTCCCATGTGAATTCTCTGATTCCTGATCAAATTAGAATGATGAGAGAAATTTTCCCCACGAAGGGTGCATTTATCTGTTTTCTGTGATGTCTGGTGAGTGCATCCCCTGGCGGAAGCTTTTCCCACAAGTCAAAGAGTCAGAGAGTTCTTCTCTGCTTTGTGGGCTATATGACTCACAAGAAGGAGGGTGCTGACACTCATTGCTTCTCTACACTCATGAAGGGGTAAAGTCTGTCTTGCTCATGAGTTCTTTCATGAATGACAAGGTGTGAACTATGAGAGAAACTTTTCCTACACTCAGGATACTTATACGGTCTCTCTCCTGTGTGAATTCTCTGGTGCCTGAGGAGTTTGGACCTATGAGCAAAGATTTTCCCACACTCGGGGCACTTGTAGGGCTTTTCATCCTACAAGTGTTAGCTGGTGCCTGTGGAGGTTGGAGTTGCAAGAGAAGATTTTTCCATTTATATTACATTGATAGGGTTTTTCACCCAAGTGCGTGCGCTGATGGTGAGTCAGGTGGGTATTTTGACTGAAGCTTTTTCCACGTTCAAGGCATTTGTGGGCTACCTCTCCTAGGTGCGCTCTGTGTAGTGACAGAAAATGTGGTTGCCACCTAAAAGTTCGCCACACTCCATGCCAGCACAGTCTTTCTGATGCATGTGTTTTCTGGTATCTAATTAAGTTCGAGTTGTTAGATATTTTTGCCACACAAGGAACACAAATGGAGTTTCTTTGGCTGCAATTCCTTTGGTCTCCCTAGTTCTCCATAATTTGTGACCCCCACAAAAGAGTGCTCCCTTCGATCCACTGAGGGATGGTATCATGCCCTTCTCACTCGTCACAGGGTTTTCCTTGCTCAGGACTCCAAGGTACCCCTATAGGGAGCAGCTCCTGATGGTGGGTGTTCTCAAGGGAAAAAGACCGAGCAATTTCCTCCTAGTTCTCAATCTTCTCTTGCCCCGCTGCTGGGCTTCACAGGTTCAGTCCTTG
>PVIY010017158.1:20535-50117 GCA_004026745.1 Myrmecophaga tridactyla
GCAGCCCCGGTGCCCCCGCCCGCCCGGCCTGGGCTTCCTGACAGCCGCTGACGCCCCCCGGCGGGGCCCACGCAAAACTCGGCCCTCGGCTCCCACGCCGGAAATTACCTATGATGTTTAAAATCAATTAATTAATTCATTAATTAAAAAATAAGTATTGCATGAAAAAAACATCTTTAGGAAAGTTTTCAAGTATTAACTCTAAAAGATTTACACAAGTACACAACTGCCCTTGTCAGACACCCATTTCATTACTTCAAATATCATGGTTATTTTTCCATAATTATTCAATGCACATAAAAGTATAAGAATAAATGTACGTGTGTGTATTTATTGTGGTATAAAAACTTATACCACAATATACCACGGGAAGTTTTTATACCAGTAACGGAGCTCTACAAGAGTTTATTTGTACTTCCCATATTAGTGAGGCAAGATGCTGATTATGTTATATCAATAGATTTGGAATCACTCACTTAAAAAATTGAATGTTTTTTCATTGTAGAATTCATAATTTATTGAATCTCTTGTTCGTGAACGATATTTATTTCCAATATTTACTGATACAATTATTGTGGCAAATAATATCATTAAAATGTAATCTTTCATATGTGCAATTATGTATTTAAGAATAAATTCTAAGAAGTGGACTTGATGGGTGAGTGCATACATGCAATTTTGAAAATATCGAATTTCCCTGTATGGAGGTTGCACTAATTTACCCTCTGGGTGAGAATGTCTTGCTTTCCCAATCCTTCTGAAATGGAGTGAAGGATAATTTTATTATAGTGAGATTGAATTTATTCTTATAGATTAGGAGCTTTCTGTATTGATTTTTCATTTCATCATATATCCTCACCATTTTTATTGTTCTTTTTTTTCTTACTGATTTGAAGGAACACATATTAAACACAATTAGCATTTTAAGAGAGTACTGTACTGTCTCTAATATGCTGTGGTTATTTAGGTAATATTTTATAATACATAGCATTTTTATTTAAATAATTATATACATATGCGTGTGTGTGTAGGAAAGTTTTAGCCAACATAAGTAAACATGCATTATCGTATCATAACAATGCCAATATGAATTGGAATGTATAATCTCAATTTCATCATAATTCTGGGAAGTTTATTTCACAGATCTTTCTAGGATCATGGAATCATAGCGGTCCAATGAATGCAACAAATATATATGCATCTTAATCATCTTCATTTTTTTGTTATTTGTATTTTACCTTATGAATACAAAAACTTTAATTTGGTAGTTTGTGTCTCCTTAATGTATTTGAGCATCTTAATCATTCTGGAGATTAGAAGATTTAACAGTATTTTTTTGTGGTTGTCTTGTCCCAGAAAACAGAACACTTGTGGCATGTCTGGAAAAAGCCCTCGGGAAAATTCCTGCAGGGATGAAGGAGCAAAAAGGTGTATCTGTGATTCTTTAAGCATATTGTGATCTTTGACAACTTGCTGGTTTGGTGGAGACAAAACAGACAATAAATAAATTCAGCAGGATCAAAGGCCATTATTAGGCTTTATCACTACTGATAGGAACAATATATTATTTCTTTATTATTAGGCTACCTTTTAGAAATTGTTGCCTTGCCATGTGTATATGTGGGCATACATAAGTATACATATATGTGCATATAAATATATGGATGTATATTGAAGTTCTTATGCAGATTAAATGAAATAATATTTGAAAAGTATTTAGCGTAGTGCCTGGCACAAAAGAAGAGCTCACTAAATGCGAGTTATTATTGTCATGGGCATTTTCTATATATTCTTTATTATAAAATATGTTTAACATAAATTGTAAAGCCATTCTATATAATATTTTATAACAAAATATTATTTCCCTCATCATTATAATGAGCAATACTAGATGCATCAAATAAATATTTGTTTTTATATTTGCTATTATCAATATTAAATAAAACCAAAGAGATTTATTTTAACATGGCACTTTTTATCTCTTCTGAATGTAAGAGAAAAAAACTTTGCCAAATATTACATTTCTGTAAATAGTTTAAATATTTCTACCAACAAAAGGAGTTAAAGAGATTCAATGTATTTGAGAAAAGAAAATAAGAACTGAGAAAATGTGGCACAGAGTGGCTCTGACAGGTATATTATCTTACCTGGAATCATTTCATTATGAGGTCTAAAAAAATAGCTGCTCTTTGGGGCTGAGTGAATATAGCTCTAATTTCAGCTTCTAATTTCAGGTTCTCATATATAATTACTCTCTCTATGAGTGTAGAATGTAGGGTTTTCTGTTACCTTGGGTATGAACTTTAATTTAAATCCTCAGATTTCCAAAATTCTAATTTAAACTGCAGAGCAGCACAGCTATGATCAGATTGTTCTCTTGCAAATGGGGTTTATAATTTGCAAACCCCATATGAAATAAATCATTTAACAGAACTCAAAGAAGTCAGTTAGTCTATGCTTTAAAATGTAAAAAAAAAAAAGAGAAAGAAAGAAAAGAAAAGCTTAAAATACTATTCTAAGAACCTAATCAAGAGAAGAACCATAGTTTTCCTCTTGAATTATATGCCCAATGGCAATTTAAATCCAATCCTTTAGGGAGATATTAATAAGTTAAGTTAAAGAAATGGCTCACTCTGGAAACTTTAGCAACATGTAACTGCTTTTTCACAGTTCAGGTTGAAGACAAAGATCTTTCCTCTATACTGTAGCAGGAAAGAATTTTTGGTTTCCCATGACCAGTTCTCCAAGGGATCTAAAATGCCCAATATCAAAAATCACTTGGGTTTTTTTTTCTTACAATTGTCTTTTTTTCTCCTCATTGAGTCTTCAGAAGTGCTTCTGGCCCTAAAGTTGCTGAGGAGAACAATCTACTATTATCAGCTATGGAAAAGTAGGAAGATATGTTTCATTTCGAACCAAAATAACCAATCTCTGAGAGAAAAAGAAAATCAGTTTACATACAGAGATTCTAGGTATCCGAAAGAAAGACAACATCAGATCAGGAAACAGTTGTTAGGCCATTTTTAAAATAGTTTATTTTTTACAACAGTTTTAGGTTTACTGAAAAGTTGTGCAGAAAGTTCCTATATACCCCTCCTCATCCCCTGTCCCTGCACTCAGTTTCCCCTATTATTAAGGTCTTGCATTGGAGTCCCTCATTTGTTACCATTCATGAGCTGATACTGATATATTACTAGTAACTAAAGTTCATGGCTTGTATTAGAGCATGTTTTACATGTTTTTACTGTTTTACAGTTCTATGGGCTCAGACAAATGTGATGCCATGTCTCCACTCTTACAGTAGCATAAAGAAGAGTTTCATTGACTTGAAAATTTCCTGTGCTCCATCTGGTCATTTGAACCAATATCCCCTGAATCCCAGATCATTTCTGTCTCTATAGTTTTTTGCCTTTTTCAGAATGTCATATAGTTGGAATCATATACTCTATAGCTTTTTTTTTCAGACTGGCTTCTTTCATTTAGCAATATGCATCTGTTTCTTTTATGGACTTTTGTGACTCGATAGATTTTCAAATTCTTAAATAATATTCCATTGGACATATACATCACAGTTTGTTTATCCACTCACCTGTTGCAGAAAATCTGGCTGGCTTCCAACTTTTGGCAATTGTGAATAAAGGTGGTATAAATACTCATGTGCAGGCTTTGGCACAGACATGCATTTTCATTGAAAAGCATAATTGATAGATTCTATGGTGAGCTTTGGTTTGGCTATGTAAGAAGCTGCCAGATGGTCTTCCAAAGCAGCTGGAGCATTTCGCATGCGTTATCAGTAAGGAACGTTTCTGTCGCTCTGCACCCTCACCAGAACTGGGTGCTGTTCAGGGATGAACAGTAAACTGAAGCATCTAACTCAGGTGGGCTTTAAGGCGAGATGAGCTGATTAAGTTTTCAACTTTGTTATTTTCCTCCACATACAGGAGCTCAATGAAATGCTCCTTTATAAGTTTGTTTTGTGAGGCCATAGTTAGTTGTGTCAGGATAGACATAATACCTAGTTCTTAGCTTCTTTCTCCTGATGTAGGAGTCTAGGACTTTAAAATGCATCCAGGAAGGTTATTGCACATAGTGGTTCAATTTTTGAGAAGTAATACTGTATCACAAATATTAATCTGGTCTATGTGATATCTTCCACATTCTCAATTTTTTCAAATACCAGAAATGGCTTCAGTGACAGCCCAAATGTTAGAACTATTAGAAATGCATTCTGGAAATTATAAGGTATAAGTATGAGTAGTAGGAAGGAGTAAAGCAAGAGTTTAAATTGATTGCATGTGCATGTTTTCATAGCTATGCATACATAGAGTAGAGAAAATTTGAAGATAGTGAGGCTTATTTTGACTCTGCTTTGAAAAGGGCCCCAAAATAGCTCCTGAATTACAGATATATTGGAAAAAGGGTCAGATTAAGTTTCCAACTTTGTTATTTTTGTCCGCATATAGGAACTCAACAAAATGCTCCTTTGTAAGTTTGTTTTGTGAGACCATAGTTAGTTTTAATTTTTTAAATGGAGTTATAGGGTCAAAAATGTGTTTCAAGAAATACAAATGAATAATCAGAAAGCATTAGGGTTACAGTTATATTTTCAGTAGGTATTGGTATGATTCTATCAGTTTAATGGTATTGAGTTCATCCAGGTAAATGATATAATTAAATGCTGAAGTATATTCAATAATCCACAAAGAAAAAGGCCCACCAGAAAGACTTTAAAACTCCATAAACTATGTGGACATGTTAAGATCTAAGTAGATTAAGATCTCTGGTTGAGACAAAAGCAAGAAACATAAAAAGTAGGGATTAGTGGAAGTTTTTTTCATCAAAATAAATATATGTCTATGGAGAAGTGTTTATTAGGTATAAATCTTTAAAAAAGGATTAGCAGAGTTTATGAAAGTAGGGTATGTCTCATCTACAACACCCTGTTCAATGACTCTAGGTTATTCCTAGGAGACATGAGAAAACTGGATAGAAAAGACTGCTCTGCCTATAGGGGAAGAGGAGGGATCCAAAATGTTATCTTTCTATGCCTTTATTCTGGGAAATCTGCTGCTATTTGGGAGTTTTAAGCCCTCTGTGCATGAGAAATGTAATTTGATTTGGCTCTCCCATGGATGATGGGGTAAAGGATAGAGAGAATCATCCAGACAACCTCCACAGACTATAACAGTTATGGGTTATATGTGGAATTATGTTAAATCTGAAAATTTTCATCCTTAATATGTGATGTATATATTATATTAAGTTCTTTTGTGGCAAATAACTTTTAGAATTCAGTATGAAAGAAAAAGAAAAAAGATATTTTGGAGAAAAACTGAAGTGCTTCCTTTTGGATATTGAGACTTTAATTACTCCTTTTTATTTCTCAATCATTATTCCCATTGCATTACCCTTTTACCTCATTTATCATACCACTTAATGCATTATTTTCTTAATTTTATGATGTCTTTTATGTTGTTTATTTTCTAATTATTTTTCAGAAAATAATTTGAATATTGATGTGATAATTAAAAAGTGAAAAAGTTTCAAAGTGTTTTTTCAAGGTAGAGTTTATTCATGAAACAAAAATAATTGTCATCCAGTACCTATTTCTACATTGAAAATAATGGTCCTACAAAGAGATTTTGTGCAATGCTTGAGCACATTTACTTATAATATATGCATGTATATTCATAAAGGGTAAAAATGGTGGCATCAGTTTATTTTTTATTCTGTTAATTGATAGACCTACTGGAGGGTGATATCTTTCATCTATTGTCATGCATATTCAAAGTTTCTATGAATTGTCACACTACACATATAACTTACTTAATAAAGTATTTTATGAATTAGTTCTTTTAAAACAGAAGTAATGGTTATTAAATATTTGGCTATAATGAGAAATGAGTCCTTTGTCATGCTCTAGCATATTTCTAAAAAATCTAATCCAAGTTTTAATCACTAGTTCCCAAATCTATTGATTTAACATTTACAAAGATTAGGACAAAAAAACTAAAGATGAATGCAATTGGAGTACTCACATTTTCCAATCTTAAAACTATCATATCACCGCAATAATCAGAACCATACACTACTGACACAAGAGTAAACATAAGGGTGAAAGGAATTGAATCTAGCACGCATACATTAACAACCCTCATGTTAACGGCCAACTGATTTTTGAACAAGTAGGCACAGCACCAGCCACTGAATTCAGCAAGAATAGTGTCTGCAACAAGTGGTGCTTAAAAAACTGGATCTCTGTTTGTAAAAAAAAAACAAGGATCCTTACCTCACACCTTATACAAAAATCAACACCAAATATATCAAAGATATAAATATAAGAGGCAGAACTATTGAACTCCTTGAAGAATCTGTAAAAAAGCATCTTCAGGAATTTTTGTTGGGCAATGATATCTTAGGTTTTGCACCCAGAGCACAAAAAACAAAATAAAATAATTTTAAAAATAAGTTAAATTTTCTTCACCTAAAAGGAATTTTCCATCACAGTAAAATGACAACTTACACAATGGGAGAAAATATTTGGAAACCATATGTCTGATAGTTTTCTTTTTAACTTGTTTTTATTGTGAAATATAACATATGTACAAAAAAGCAATAAATTTTCAAGTACATTTTAACAAGGAGTTATAGAACAGATTTTAAAGTGTGATATGAGTTATAGTTCCACACTTTTTCATTTTTTTCTTCTAGCTGCCCCAAAACACTGGAGATGAAAAGAAATATCAATATAATGATTTAACATTCATACTCATTTGTTAAACCCTACCTTCTCTGTATAACTCCACCATTACTTTTAACCTTTCTCCCACTCTTTAGGGGCATGTGGGCTATGCCCTCTCTAAATTTTGGTTGGGGTTTGGCAAGTGATGACAGGTAACAAGGTCTAACTGAAGTTTGCACAAGAGTGACCTAAAGAGAAGCCTCTCGGCTCTATTTGAACTCTCTCAGCCACTGATATATGATTTGTTACACTTTTTCCCCCTTTTGGTCAGGATGGAATGTTGTTGATCCCATGGTGCCAGGACCAGGCTCATCCTTGGAAGTCATCTCCCATGCTGTCAGGGATACTTTCATCCCTGGATGACAAGTCCCATATAGCAGGGAGGGCAAAGGTTTCATTTTCAGAGTTAGTCTTAAAGAGAGAAAGACCACATCTGAGCAACAAAAGAGATCCTCTGGAAGTGACTCAGGCATAGCTATAGGTAGGCTAAGCTTCACCACTATGTACATAAACTTCACAAGAGCAAACTTCAAGATCAAGGACTTGGCCTATTGATTTGAGTATCCCTAATGTTTGACAAAGTATCCAGGGTTTCCCCAGAGGTAAAGTTTAATAGTTCCATATTTTTCCTCCCACCCCTCAAGAGACTTTGCCAATACTTTTTGATTATTTTCTTAATATACTCTGGGTTATATCCAGGCATTACATTAAGCTGTATAGGATTTAAGGCTCCCATTTTTATTCTGTGTTCCCTGTGTTTGACTTGTTTAAATTATCTATCCAGACTGGTTGAGTTCAATTATGTGCCACAGAAATTTAGGTTCTGGACAAAATAAACCTTTCTTCCTCTGATCTCAAAGAGTAAATGAAGTTCTAAAATACAGACAGTGCCCTCCTTACTCCTGTATTCTGAATTAGCTTAATCCTGACTTGTGTGGCTTCATTCTTATCTCTAAATACCAGATTGTACATATATCAAACAGCCCCTCAAAATCCAGAAATAACAATTACTACTCTGCACTAAATGTGACTGCTATAAGAACTTACAATCTAGGACCCAGAATTTATATTCAGAATTTACAAAAAAATCCATCAACTTAACAACAGAAACACGAACACACCAATTAAGAAATGGGTACACGAGTTGAATAGCGAGCTCTTCAAAGTAGATAGACAAATGGTCAGAAAGCACACGAAAAGATGTTCAACATCATGAACCATCAGGGAAGTGCAAATCAAAACCAAAATGAGCCAGTATTTCATACCCATTAGAATGCCTCCTCTTTAAAGAGATGGAAAATAACAAGTAATGACTGTTGGAGAGTTTGTGGAGAAATAGTAACACTCATTCATTGCTCATAACAATACAAAGTGGTGCAGCTACTGTGGAAGACAGTTTGGTAGTTCCTCAGAAAGCTAAGCACAAAATGACCAAATGACCTGGCAATCCCACTACTGAGTATGTACTCCAAAGAAATGAAAGCAGGGGCTCAGTTATTTGCACACAATGTTCATCGAGGCATTTCTTTCAATTGCAAAAGATGAAAACAACTCAAGTGTCCACCAATTCATGAATGGCTAAATAAAATGTGGTATAAACATAGAATGGAATATTATTTTGCTGTAAAAAGCAATGAAGTTCTGATATATGTGACAGCATTGGTGAACCTTGGAGACTGTGTTGAATGAAATAAGCCAGACATAAAGGGAGGTAAACCAGACACAAAAGGACAAGTGTTGTATGAACTCACTGATTTGATATAATTAGGATAATCAAATTTATAGAGTGAGAATGTAGAAGAAAGGTTATCAGGAGATGATATGGAGATAGGGAAAGGGAAATTAAGGATTAACAGGTACAGGGTTCCTTTTTGGAATGGTGGAAATGTTTTGGTGATGGTTGTGGGGATGGTAGCACAGCATTGTGAATGTAATTAATAGCACTGAAATAAACATCTGAATGTGATTAAATGGGTAAATATTAGATGGTTTATATGGTAACAATAAAAATTTCAAAAATCCATGGAATAACACTACACAGACAATGAACCCTATGTCACACCATGGACTATAGTTAGCTGTACAATTATGAAAATGTGCTATCATCAATTGTAACTAATGTTCACACCAATGCAAGGTATTGATAAAGGGTAGTATATAGGAATCCTGTGATTTATTCATTGTTCTTTAAACCTACAACCTCTTTGATAAAGAAGAAAAGTAGCTTTTCTTAAAAAAAAAACTATAAAAAAGTTCTGCTAGTGTAGGTATCAGACCTCATGCTTCAATTAATCATTTTGATTTGTAACTTTTAATTTTGATTCTGTGGAATAGGGGCAGGATTCTTGACCCACTAAGAAAAACTGGTACCAATAACAAAGATCTTAATTAAGCATTTATATAATCCATATTATACTAAGTTTCTCATGTATTTATTTAGTTATTTTATCATGAGGCATAAGATCTGTTAGGAATACTGCATGAAATGTATCTATATAATTTAAAGAACAATTATATTATCCATATCAAAATATTATCCATATCAAAAATAAAATATATCCATTCTCAATTCTAAGCACAAAATTATCAATGTCCTAGACACTTTGATCACCAAACTATAAATAGTTTTATCATCTACTTACACAGTCCAGTCCAGTATAGTTTTCATTTCTCTGTTTTAAAATAATATTTTTATAAATAGAAATATAGTTCATGTTAGTTTTGTGATGTGCTTTTTTTATCTATATTGCATTTTAAATCTATTGATGTTCCCATGTATAGACATAATGTATTCATTTTAATTTCTCTATAGTATTAAAATATTACAATATTTATCCATTCCACTTCTTGTGAATATTTGAGTTGTTCCCAGGTTTTGTCCACTGTTATTATAATAACATATAATGTTGCTATAACCATTCTGGAATATGTTTCTTGGTGCATATATGCATGAATTCTCTGAGGTATACATCTATAAGTAGAATTGCTGAGTTGTAAACCAGAAAAATATTAAACATTGTTAAAGGATCCCCAAGTGTTTGAAATAGCAGTGGCATAGTTTGCGAGTTTACTCTTACAGAGTCCCACAGACAAGTTTGCTTTAATAGCAGAAGTTTATTGCCTCATAGTTCTGGAAGTTAGCTAGCAGGATAAAATTAAGATGTCAGCAGAACCACATTTCCTCTTAAAAGGGATAACGTTCCATTTCTCTCCCCTGAAATGGTTGGAAATTCATGGTATTCTTTGGCTTGTGGTAGTAAAACTTCATCTATCCCTCCATTGTATGGTTCTTTCCCTCTCTCTCTCCCTTTCTCTCTCTCTCTCTCTCTCTCTCTCTCTCACACACACACACACTTCTGTGTGAGTCCAAAATAGCCTCTCTTTTTAAGGACATTAATCATATTTGCTAGGGGCCACCCTAATAATCCAGTTTGCTTTCATTTTAACTAGAAACATCTAAAATATCCTGTTTACAAATAAGTCCACAAACACAAGACTAGGGATTATATTTTGAGCATGTCTTTTTTGGGGAGATGATTCGATCCATAATTGTTTGCCTTTTGGATGCAGAAATGTCATGTCCTGCATATATACTATACATTCATCCAAACCCCAAATATCAAAAACTTGAAACAATTTCAGTAACAACTTTAAGTCTAAAATCTCACCTAAAACAGTTATGAGTATGATCCATCCTGGGTAAAAATTCTTCTATATCTGTGGATCTGTGAAAACTAGAAAACAAGTCATTTGCTTCAAAAATACAATAGCGAAGGAAGAAAAGGATGACATTCCCATTGCAGAAGGGAGAAACTGGAAGGAAGAAAGGGGTAAGAATCTCAGACACTCAAATCCCATTAGATTCCAAGTTCTGAGAGTTATTTGTGGCTCTATTCTTTGCCTGCAGGTCCAAGTGTAGTGGTAACCCAAGCCTCTCCAAATGGTGGGCTGCTGGTCCAAACGTCTTAAATACCTGGGCAGTGGCCATGCCCTCCCAAAACACTTGGGGAGAAGCCTAACCCTCTCAAATCCTGAGAGTGGCAGTCACATCTCTTCCCAGAAAACAGTGACAGAAACCCCATACTCTTCAAACACAAGCTTGAGAGCTCCTCTTGTTCCAAACTTTGGGGTGGGCCTGATCTCTTACCTGAGGAGATGTCTTTACCTCTGCATCCATTGCTCCACATTTGGAGCCAGTCTGCTTTTAATTTATCCCATCTGTGTCCTTTTAGTCCAATCCAGGCAGTCTTCCTACAGATATAAAATCCTCAAAAGTCATATCCGTTTTCCTTACAGTTCACTGTGTCCAAGCCATCAGAAATGAGAGTGTCCCATGAATTTTTCCTGGAGAAACACAGTTCTATTTCTGTACTCCTCTGTAAAGGTTGATTAGATCTAGAAGTCACATTCCTAATCTCTTTAGCTATCATTGTCCAGACATTCGTTTGGCCCTGTCTCAAGAGCACACTACCTAGATAAGCTGAGAACTTTCCAAATCATCAAGTGCTGGTTATTTATTGTTTAATAGTTAATTCCTTAATTTGTATCTTTCCTCTATTTTTTCATTATAAGCAGCAAGGAGAACTCAGGCTGCTCCTTTCACTCATTGCTTGGAAATATCTTCAGCAAAATAGTCAAGTTCATTATGTACAAATTCTGCGTTCCATATGACACCAGGACATACTTCTTCCAAGTTCTCTGCTACTTGACAACAAGGAACACCTTCCCTCACATCTCTTTCCAGAAAACAGTGACAGAAACCCCATACTCTTCAAACACAAGCTTGAGAGCTCCTCTTGTTCCAAACATTGGGGTGTGTTATTTCCAATAACACATTCATCATATGCTATGAAGGTATTTGAGAATCACATTTAATGTCCATATTTCTACTACCATTTTCCTTCAAGATAATGTTGACTTTTCCTATCAAATGTCTCAAAATTCCAGCCACTGCACATTACTCAATTCCAAAGCCATTCACATATTTCTGGGTATATAAGTCAACACTCCACTTCTCAGTACCAAGCATGTCTTTGTTTTCATGGGTTTCTTTAGTAGTGTAACAAACTGGGTTGCTCAAAACAGAAGAAGTATTGTACCTCATGATTCTTTAGGCTAGAAGTCTGAAATCTAGAGGTCAGTGGATGCAAGCTTCTTCTTAAAGGAGCCAATCCATTCCATTTCTCTCCCGTGGCCTCTGCTAGGTGGCCGACCATCAATGGCATTCCTTTGCTTGTGGAAGTATAAATTTAATTCTGCCTTCATCACATATCTGTCTCTCTTTCTGTCTCTCTTGCTCTTTTTGTCCAAATTTCCATATTTCCTCTCCTTATAAGAACACCTGCAATATTGGATTAGGTCCCATGCCAATCCAGTTTGGCTTTCTTTAATAACATCTGCAGAGATCCTACATACAAATAAGTTCACATTCCACAGGACTGAGGGTGAGGACTTGAATATGTCCTTTGGGGGATACTATTTGTTCTAGTTTGCTAGCTGCTGGAATGTGATATACCAGAAATGGAATGGCTTTTAAAAAGGGAAATTTAATCAGTTGTTAGTTTACAATTCTAAGGCCAAGAAAATGTCCCCATTACAGCAAGTCTATAGAAATGCCCATAGGCATCTAGGGAAAGATACCTTGGTTCAAGAAGGCCAATGAACTTCAGGGTTTCTCTCTAGTGAGAAGGCACACAGTGCACACAGCCACAATTTCTCTCTCATCTGGAAAGGCACATGGTGAACACGGTCAGGGTTCCTCTCTCATCTGGAAGGGCACATGGCAAACACGGTGTCATCTGCTAGCTTCTTCTTTTGGCTTTCTGTTTCATGAAGCTCCCTGGGAGGCATTTTCCTTCTTCATCTCCAAAGGTTGCTGGCTGGTGGACTCTGCTTCTTGTGGCTATGTCATTCTGCTCTGTTCTCTCTGAATCTCTTTCATTCTCCAGAATGTTTCCTCTTTTATAGGACTCCAGTAACTAATCAAGACCCTCCCAAATGGGTGAAGACATGTTGTCACCTAATCCAGTTTAACAACCACTCTTGATTAAATCACATCTCCATGGAGATGATCTGATTATAGTTTCAAGCATACAGTATTGAATAGGGATTATTCTAACTTTATGAAATAGGATTTTGATTAAAACATGGCTTTTCTAGGGCATACATCCTTTCAAACCAGCACACTATTTAATCCATATCAAGTAGTATATGAGAATTGCTATTGTTTGAGACTTTTAACAATACTTTATACGATCAAACTTGTTGGAAACTATGACAATTCGGTGATGTGTAGAAGTATTGCACAGCTATTAAGTTTGGACTTCTAGTAATAGTAATGCACTTGAGGACCTTGGTCTATTTATTGACTATTTAGTCTTTTTCTTCTTAGCAGCATCTGTTTTCACACATTGACATCAGCCCTTTCTGGTTATGTGTTTTCCAGGATCTTATCTTTATATAGAGCTTTACTTTTTTCAATAGTTATGAAGTTTTTGAGGAAGATACTTCTAATTTTTTTTGTTGAACAATGTTTAAGAAAATATTCTGTCTTAAAGTCACAAGAGTGATAGTAGCTCTGAAAACATGGTTTTGCCATTGACATGTACATATTTAACATATCTTGAATTTTGAATATGGTATAAACCAGGGCCTAGGGTTGTCAGATTTTGCAAATAAAAATTAAAATTGAATTTTAGATAAACAACAAGTAATTTTTGAGAATAAATATGTGTTATACAAATTTCAGAATATTAATACTAAATTATTCTTTATTTATTTGCAATTAAAATTTAAAATTTAAATATGTATCCTGTGTTTCATAGGGTATGGTAGTTAGATTCAGGTGTCAACCTGGCCAGGTGAAGGTGCCCAGTTCCACTGCTGTGGACATGAGCCAATGGCATGCGAACCTCATCTGTTGCTGATTCCATCCGCAGTTGGCTAGGAGGCGTGCCTGCTGCAATGAATGATGTTAGATTTAATTTGCTGGTGCTTAAATGACAGAGCTCAAGGTAGCACAGCCCAAGCAGCTCAACATATCTCATCTCAGCACTTGCAGCTCAGTCCAGGCCTTTGGAGATGCAGAAAGGAATCATGCCAGGGAAATTTGTTGGAATCCAGAGGCCTGGAAAGATGGCCAGCAGAGATCGCCCTGTGCCTTCCCACATAAGAAAGAACCTCAGTTGAAAGTTAGCTGTCTTTCCTCTGAAAAACTGTACGTTAACTAAATAAATCCCCTTTTACTGAAAGCCAATCCATCTCTGATGTGTTGCATTCTGGCAGCTAGCAAGCTAGAATAGAGTTTGGGAAACTAGGAGCAAAAGTCTATTCATTTGCACTGCAATCAAGATGGCAGAGTGAGATGCTCAGGGCTCCATCCACCAACAGGAGCTTTGAACAACCAGCAAGAACTAGGAAAAACATCTTTCTTAGGACTCCAGAAAACAACTAATGTACTGCAGTTACAGAAGAGCAGTGGATCAAGGAAAAGCCTTCTTAAAAGTGCTAGGATCTCATGGCACCTTGGATCTCCTTTCCCTCAGAGATTCAGTGTGGAGCTGGCCCCCATCTCAATGTGGATCCCTGTCCTATTTCCAGAGGGATTAGAGTTACCCTCATACACAAGCTAGGAGCATGTATGACTGGCCCAATCTGTCTGGTGGTGGCCTGAGAACCTCACCATCCTAGAACATGTTTTCTGTGCAAAACACAGGTAAGGGAGCTATCCTATAGAACACTGTGGGAAAGCAATCAAATCATGCACCCGGGGCAAGGCATTGCTGGTTGGTGCATATACTGTCCCATACCTGGGATTGTGAGGAAACTGTTTCCTAGGGGAGAGGGGATATTTCTAACCCTGTAAGCAGGAGACTCCCTAGGGCCACATGTGTATTCCCTGAACAAAATGTATGCATAGAAAGGATCAGGGAGGCCCTGTGCTCTGGCCTGCTTGTATTAACATGGACTCCATTGCACAGATCAATCTGCAAAGACTAGCAAAAAAGGTATTTACTTTTTTTCTCTTTTTTTTTGTTAGTTTCTATCATTCAAGAAAAACTCAATCATAAAACCAGCTGGATATGAGTTTATGAAATGACCACAGTGCAGTCTAAATTTCAGAGAAAACACATTAAAATATCAAAATATTCAGGTTTCACCAAAAGGTTATAAACTATAAAAGAAAACAAGATACAATGGCCTAGGCAAATGAGAAGATTGAAGCATTAGAAACCATCAGTGTGGAGAACCAGATCTGGAACTAATCAGACAAAGGCCGAAAAAAATAAATCAGTACCAGTATGCACATTGTGGCAGTCCCAGAAAGAGAAGAGAGAGGGGCAGAGAGAATACACCAAGATATGAAGGCTGAAAGCACCCCAAATTTAATGAAAGACACATCTAAGGTGCTTAATGAACTCTAAACAGGATAGACAAAATAGACCAACATCAAGGAATATTATAATCATACTGTTGTATGCCAATGATAAGCAGAAAAGTTTGAAAGTTACAAGAGAGAAACAATTTGTCAATACAAGATAGCTTAAATGAGATTAAGTGCCAATTTCTCACCAGAAACCAAGGAAAGAAGGAGGAAGTGGGATGAAATAGAGTGCTGGAAGAAAAAGGAAAACTGCTGACAAAGAATTATATATCTGTCAAAAATGTTTTCAAAAATTGAGGGAAAGTTTAAGAAAGTTTAAGACAAAGAGGGACTTTGTCACCACTAGACCAGCCATACAAGAGATGCTAAAGAGAGTTATGCAGGTTGAAAGGAAAAGACAGTAGACAATAGACCAAAGCTGCATTAAAAAATAAAAATCATCAGTGAGGACAATGACATGGGTAACTATAAATTCCAGACTATTATATTTTAAGTTTGTAACACCACTTTTTTTTTTACTTCCTACAGGATCTAAATGGCAAATACATAAAGTATAATGATAAATCAGTGGTTTTTGGACTCACAATGTCTAAACATGTGATTTGTGACAAGAACTACATAAATGTGGAGGGGACGGAGGGATAGAGCCACAGAGTTTGTATATATTATTTGAATATTTGGTGTTCTAGGCTACAAAAGCTGCCAGAATGCAACAAACCAGAGATGGGTTGGCTTTTAATAAAAGGGGATTTATTTAGTTTAAACTGTACAGTTCTTCAGAGGAAAGGCAGCTAACTTTCATCTGCAAACTGTAGTGGCACCCCACTTCTCTGGTACCAGATCTGTTCTAGTGTACCAAAGCTGCCAGAATGCAGACTTTTACTGATTGAGGATGTTAAATTTAACCCCGATGGTAATTACAAGGAACATATTGAAGTGTATGCATGCCCTTAGAGATAGAAGTTAAGGTACAGTTTGCCAGGGGTAAGAGATGGGAGAATGGAAAATTAATATGCATATGGGAATAGTGTTTCTGTTTGGGGAGATGAGAAAGTTTTAGTAGTGGAAGTTGGTAAAGGTAATGTGAATGTGATTAGTCCATTGAATGTTATGCTTGGGAGTGCTTAAGAGGGGAATGTTTATATTATATGTATGTTTCCACAATTAAAAATAAAAGAAAGGACAACTAAGGAGATAGTAGCAATTAAATTCAGTACATGATCTGCATACTATTTAGCCAGGGAGGAGAAAAGGCTCAAAGGGACACAATTGGAACATATAAACAAACTGGGATATAGATTTATAGCAATATTAAATTTGTTGAACTACTTACTGCATTTAAGGTGGTTATATGAGTGATTATGTTTGCTCTTGGGAAATGTACATGACAGTGTTAAATATTTAAGCAACCTGCTATATACAACCTAAACTCAAGTGTTCAGAAAATAAATAGATTAGATAGTTATATATATATATATATGTATATACACACACATAGACATATAGATGATATATAGATAGATATATAAATAGATAGCTATAGATAGATAGAATGATATGACAAATATTATAAAACATTAAAATTGGTGGATCTAGGTATCTAGGGAGGGGGGCATGTTGGAGTTCTTTGCATGGGGTTTGAATTATTTTTGCACCTGTCCTGTAAGTTTGAATGTATTTCAAACTAAAAAGTTAAAAAAGTTCTATTTATTTTTCATATATGTACATGTGTACACATGCACATATGTACATATTTGTGCATGTGTGAAAATATATGTCTCAGCAAATATAACTGGGTAAACCTTAATGATTGTCTTGGTTATTGATGAACACATTGTAAACTTTATACATACAGAATGACAACTGTCATTCATCCGTTTACCTACCTAAAGAACCAATTAAATGTCTACATTTTCTCCATGGATGACTGACCTCAATTTTGTTGGATTTTCTCTTGGATAGTTCATACTTCTACATGATTCAACAAGTTGTTTCTTGCTTAAATTAGAAATGGATTGATTTCTGGGTATTGATTTATCAACCAGGGATGCTGATTTACTATATGATTTTTGGTATAATTTTTGTAAATTGTAACAATTTATTTTTATACTTTTGTATATACTTTGTTAATTGTATATTGAATAATCATATTCTAATGATTTAATCTCCTAAATATTTTTCTGCATATCATTAGCATTTTAGTCATTTATTTTTATCTTTCACACTTTTGTGAAATAAGCCTATTTGTAAATATTGAGCACTGTATTTGGTTTTGAATTTTCACTATCATGCTATCATTTCTTTTTCTTCCATTCTAGTGCTCTCAAGAATCTCAATTTGACATTTTAATTGAAGAATTTCTAATGGCCAAGTGGATTGAATAGTGTTTCCCCAAAATTTATGTCCACCTGGAACCTCAGTGTGTTACCTGATTCGTGAATAAGGTCTTCTCAGATGTAATTAGGTAAAATGAAATCATACTGGATGAGGATGGGCCCTAAATCGAATGACTGCTGCTTTTATAAGAAGATGAGGGGGGGGACACACGGTGGGGGGAGAGGGCAGGAGGGAGGGAGGGAAAGAGAGAGGAAGGCGATGTGAAGATGGAAGTAGAGATTAGAATGATGAATCTACAAGTCAAAAAATGCCAAGGATTGTTGAAAGCCACAAGGAACTCAGAAGAATCAAGGATGTTTTCTTCTTTGAAACTTTTAGAACTCTGCTGATATCTTGATTTTGAATTTGTAGCCTCTAGAATTGTGAGAGAATAAATTTCTGTTGTTTTGAACCACCTAGTTTGTGATAGTTTGTTACGGCAGCCTTAGGAAACTCATACTGATTTTAGTACTAGGAAATGGAATGCTGTTCTAGCAACTACATAAAAATGTGGAAGTGGCTTTGGAATTGGGTGATGGGTACAGAGGCTGAACAATTTTGCGGTACATAATGGAAAGTGCCTAGATTGCCTTGAAGAGGCCATTCGTAGAAATACATGCACTGAAGGTGATTCTGGAGAGGGCTCAGAGAGAAGCAAGGGGAGAGTTTCCATTGTCTTACAATAGTAATGATATCGAAATGTTTCCAGAAATAGGAACTTCCAAGGTACTTCTGTCCAGGTCTCAGAAGCAAATGATGAGCATGGATGTTGGGCACAGGAGTGATGTGTATATATATATAATAAATATATGTATATAAATATATAGTTTTGGATACCTAGATAGAAATATATAGAGATATAGATGTATATATCTATTGATATAGGTAAATAGATAATATGGCTATTGACTCGAGAAGCAGAGATAGAGATATATAGATTTGACTTCAAATAACACCTGAGGAAATGAAATATTATCCATTCAAATTCTAAATCACGGGTACAAAAATGCTTTTAACAATTTTAATATTTGGATTTAATTTAGGTGAGCAATATTGGATTTCTATTGTATTAAAGCATAGTGAAAAGTAAAAAGGTGGGTTTTAACAGATATCTGACATAATAGAGTGAAATTCAAAAGAAAACTTGCTCTATTCTTACATAGGGTAAGTCTAAGGTTAATGATGTACGATTTGTATGATGACATTTGATGTTTATTACTTGATCACAGATTTGTTGTCAATCGTTTTTATTAATAAATGTTGAAATTTCTGTGACTTTTAGTGTAACCAAATGAATTTGCATAGGTAATCTAAAACCATTGGAATTTTTTAAACACGATACAAATGATAACAGTTTTAATTGATACAGCGCTTAAGCAATACAATGGTCTAGTTTATTTTCTCCAATCTTCTTATTTTTAAAAACCCACTAAGATTAATCAGTTTAAATGAAACTTTATTTAAAATGTGGGCTCTGTCAAGATACTACAACTTTAACGGACCAAAATGTTGCTAAAACTAAAAGTGGTGAATGGACACTTAAGCTATTTTTGCAAGGAGAGCATTTTCTAAACAGCAAATTGAATTTCATTTTTTTTCTGAGATCTGCTTGTGTTCAGTGGAGAGAATAAACATTTCAATTGCTCCTCAAAGTGGAAAGTACAAAATGAGACCTCCCACAACAATGAAACATGGGACGGAAGTAAAATTCCCCAGTGCTCTCTACCACTGTCTTTGAAGCTCTGCCAAAAAAGCAAACAAACAAAAAAAAACAGACTTGTCTTGTATCTGAGCAGATGTGGAAAGTTTGGGTAGAAAAAAAAATCAAAGAAGTACTCTAAACTCAAGGCAGCCATCATGTGGATTTGGATTTTATATATATTTATATAGGTGTTTTTAGATACATAAATTTGTCAGTTCTATATGCTTGTATATTTGTATATTTAGTCACAAATATGTGCACATATATAAGGTAGATTCATTGTATAATGCTTTTCTTGAACATTCCATTTTTCTTCTTAACTAAAGGCTTTATCAGCAACATCTTTTTGGGGCTTAAGAATGTTTTCCAGCTTCCATTTCCTATCCTTCCTAGTCTTTTACAATCATCCAGATTATACTTCATAGTTGTATAGTGTATGTCTTGGTTTGCTGGGGCTTCCATCACAAATTGGGTGGCATAAAACAACAAATTTATTGTCTCACAATACTGAGTTAGAAGTCTGAAATAAAAGGGTTGGCTGGGCCATGCTCCCTCTAAAGTCTGTAGGGTTTTGGGTGTGATTTACTGACCATGTGTGGCATAACTCAATCTCTGCCTCTGTCACGTGGCTTCTCTCAGTCTGCATTGTATTGATTGTGTCCAAATTTGTTCTCCTTATAAGGACACCAGTCATGTTGCATAGGACACACCCTAGTCCATTTTGGCCTCAATTAACCAATAAGATCTTCAAAAATCTTTTTCCAAATCAGATCACATTCATGGGATGGGGTGACAATGACTTCAGCATATGTTTTTTGGTAACATAAGTACATAAAAGCTCTTTCGAAAGATGACTTTTAGCTATATCTTCTCAATTTGCACAGGGACACTCTGTGGTCACCCACTGATTTTTGCATCCTAGATTTCTCTCTCTAATGAATTACTTGCTGTCAGGTGGGATGAGACAGAGGTCCCATGCTTGCTGCAGAGGTATAGCAAAGCTGTCTCTGAGGGAATAAGCACCTGATGTTCTGAAAAGACTAAAGTGTTGCAAAGCTGCGTAAGTCTGGGCCCTTGGGAAACGTGTAACTTTTGACTCATCAGGGCAGAGGGAAGCAGATGGTTCAGCCCCTGCTTCCTCCTCCCCCATTCTTTAGTTAGACTTTTGTCACTTTCTTTACCTCGCAGCCCTATAAAATAAGCCATGCTGAACCTCTTGGGTCTGAGTCTCTTTCAGAGCTCAGAGTCCCACCTGGTCCCAGCTTTAACTATATCTTTGTCTCTTGTTTTTCTTTCTTAATTCCCCATCGCCTCCCTTCAGTCCTGACACTGAGCCATGCTGGTGGCAGCAGTTTGCATTGTCACACACATTCACTAGAAAAGTGTGCATCTGTAAATTCAATAATACACTTTCTTAACCTCATGATGTCTCTTTAGCTCTCATTTCACTGCTGTTCTGCTGTCCACAGTAAAATATTTCAAAATGCTTTTTACATTCACCAATTCAAATTCCTTAGTCTATCCTTAGTTTACTAAAAATTTCCTATTATATATATTCTGTTCGGTAGAACTGTGGAAGTCATGGAAAATCCTACCTCAGATTTGTGAAGATATTTTCCTATATTATTTTCTAAAAGTTTTACCATTTTTTACTCTGTATCAAATCAGCATTTAGATTCAAAGAAACTTGATAATGGATGTTTTTAAGGTTGGATTTAGTATAAAATATCTAGGCTAAATACCAAGAGATATTTTCAGGTGTTATTCAGGCTAAGAAACTGCTTTAACACCATTAAAAGTACAGATTGAGGAAGCTAAGTCACTTAAGATGAATATATGGATGAAACTTTTTTTAATAATGATCAACTTGGGCCATCTTCTTTAGATCACTATCTATATAAAAAAAGATCAATATATAAAGGGAAGTTAATAATAAATTTTCTCATATAACCTTGAATAAAGAATTAAAGCACACTGCTAAGAAATCAGTAGATGAATCAAATTATAAATTATTTGAGACCTCTCAAAGCTGCCAGACCACTATGGAATTTTTATACTCTTTTTCATAACCTCTATCATTTTATACTTATGCCTAATTTACATTTTAAATGATTTAATCTCTCAATTGACTTTGAAATTTTCAAGTTACTTTATATTCCTTATTTTCTTTATATATAATTAAACAATAATCAGCATAAACAAGTTCCATGTATTTTTACACTAAAGAGAATCATATTTCAAAATTGTGATTTTAAGACAGATGTTTATTGTAGGGAGAATAAAATTCAACGAATATTGAATAACATGCATAGGTTTTACAAGATACTCTTTTTTAATTCATCTCAATTTCTTTATGCAACACTCACTGCCCACTGAATGGAAATACTTTATAGCAATATCTTCTAAATTACGTATTTTACAATAATAAATTACATGTTACAAGCTATGTAAAACAGCAATTATAGGTGGATGAGAAGTGAGAGGACAAGGAAAGAAATTCTATACCTATTATGCAAAGAAGCATTTGTTATAATATTGGCATGCTTTTACAAAGAAATCAAGTTACAAGCAAGAAAGCAAAAAAGTTATATTAGGTAAGGGTAATTTGAACAATGAAGAAGGATTGAGAGAGAAATCTAGAAAAGTGCATATCAGATTTTGCTACAAAATAACCATAAACTCTCAGTGACACTGAACAACATATTTAACAAGAACAATTCTTTCACATGTCAGTGTGAGTGGGCTGGCATCATTCACTTAGACTGAACTTAGCTTGGCAGCTCTGCTAAATATGTTGTCATTCTGAGTCCTGGACTGAAGTGCCAGTGGCTACCCATGGGAAGCCTTTCTTAGGAAAATAACGTAAGCACAAGAGCAACCACCCTAGTCAATTTAAAACTTCTGTACTGGATAAGTCTATTAAAACTATTGACCAAAGGTTTGAATGCAAAATAGGAGGTATATTTTATTTCTTTGGAAAGAATTGCAAAGTTATATGGCAAAGGGTCTGGATGCAAGAAAGTTTGAAGAATTAGAACCAGTGATTCAAACTACCACAGAACAAGGTGGATAAATCACAAGGTATTAACATTTGCAGAAATAAACTTCTGAAAAGCTTGTTTTCAGTTGTTATAAAATGTCAAATTTGAGTTGCTAGAGAGGTAACATAAAAGAATATGAAGAATGCACAATGTGAAAGTACCAAAGGTACATGTGACTATTCTCAATTGGAAAGTTCTCCTTTGAGTTGGGGAAATACAATATATAACACATAAGTCATTAAAAATCATTCAGATGTAGAAATAACAAAAATAGCATATTGAATTGTCACAAGGGGCTCCTCCTATTAGCTTTCCTTCCCAAACACTGCCAACCCCTTTAGTTAAATTCAGATGTCTTTTCCCCATACAGAGCCAGGTAGGATAATGTCTTGGCCACCTGCATCAAACAGGACTCAAAAACATTGTGTCTCATCCTTAATTTTATTCAGCATGCATGAATGAGAATATATAGTCTTTGTTGCTCATTAAGGACAATAAAATCTGGATCTCACTCCTCATCATCTTCCTCCTTAAAGCACCCAAAGTCATGGTAGAAATAGAGAAGGGTTAGAGGTGTGGAGGGAAAGAATATGGAAGAGATACCAGCTCAACATAAATACACAAAGCACATTTTCTGTATAACAGCTGCTTGTGGCTTACCCAAATGAGCCAACAACGTTTTAGTTCACTCAAATCTCTACCTAATATAACGGCATATTTCTCATTGCTGACACCATTATTTCGACCTTTGTGACCTCTTGATTGAGCAGGGACAGCAACATCGCTTTCTGACTGGACTGCAAGGTTTGTGCCCTTTGGCTGACTTGGCTTGTTTCACAGTGTTGCTGTATTTTTTTTAAGAAGCCAGGGCACCTGCTGCTTCATTGTCATGAAAACATCCTTTAGTTCAGTTATAATATAGGGTTAATGAGTCTTGGAGCAATAGTCTGTTTACGAAATCATGCCTAGAATTCTTCGAGTAAGTTTTTCATTTCCTTCTTCCATGAATAACCTTCATCAGTATTTAAAGCCCATTCCGGGGCAGTAAGAGTCCCAAACTACTCAATGCCTCTTCTTCCCAAGGTATTTCGTCTGACTCGGGAAAACTTCCCCTGAAGGGCCAAATCTTATGTAACACAGCCAGGACCCACTGCAAAAATCTCTGAGAGCTTTCACTGTCATGACCAGTTGAACTACGGTTTCCATCAGCCTGTAGTTGGGGCTGAGCCGTAAGAAGATCTAGCCATTGCGGCCTTCTTTGCCAGATATTATGTGCTCTGGAAAATTTCTGGATTCACCTGATTTCTGCCAAACACAGTTACCAATGCTCTTCTGTTCATGCCCAGTGTAAGTAGGAGTCTATGTAACTGCGTCTGAAAGGAGAGGGGCCTTCTTCCCAACCAGTATCAATCTTGGCTCTGGTTATTAAAATAGGGTTAAGCCGGGTGGGCCACGGTGGCTCAGCAGGCAGGAATGCTTGCCTGCGATGCCAGAGGACGCGGGTTCAATTCCCAGTGCCTGCCCATGTTAAAAAATATATATAGAGAGAGTTAAGCCAAGAGTGCATAGGTAAAGAAGTTCTCCCCTAGGAAGGAGAATTACTAACAACCAGGGCACTAGACAGCTGTCTTTCAAACTACTTCCTGCTTCTTGCCTGCAATACCTCCTCAATGCCATATAATCAGACAAGCATGTTTGCTACCAATTTCTATTCAAATCCTGCCCATCGGTCCAGGTGGTTCTCATCCTTTCTTTTCCAGAACACCATAACTCTAGGTCAGCAGCGTACCCTTGTTGCCAAAACTGTCATGTAATATGAATGGTTTGAAAGTTTACCCTACTTGGAAGTTAACAAGCTAAATGTCCATAGTTTCATCCGTGCTGGAGGAAGACCTGAGACACCTGACAACGTATATGTACAGAAGTCAATGTATCCTCATTTTTCTCCAGTTCATCATATTGTGATTTCCCACAGAGCAACCCTAAGACAGCCAGATGACACTTGCACATGCAGTGGGTTGCATTGAAGGAACGTTTCCTTGATCTTAGGATGTCCAAGTATCTATACTAAGCAGTAGGGGACATTATCTTTATTATATTGGGTAGCAAGCATTCCTTCCCTTTACATCTGACAGGAAAACTATATGCACCTTCAAAGGTTGTAAGTAAATCTTCCCTTTGCTAGGAACAGGGGCTGGGAAACACTATATATATCTTCCAAGATGTTTTCTACATAAGCATCGTTGCATTATAGTTCATAATAAAGACAGTCAGAAAGAATCTCTGCTTGTGTCTGTGCAAGACTGTGAACAATCCATGGAAACTTGTTTCTCAACACATATCCCACCACGCTTTTCTCCTTCAACTACCCTTATATTTTTGAAAGGTTTTCTAGAGGTGAATTCTTCCTTTAATTCACTCCTTCTAAGTGTATTAAATCTATTTCAAGCAAGTGTTATGTATACTTTTCTTCCATGTCTTCATGTCACACCCTGTATAGAATTTTTTTAATTTGGCATTTCATGTGATATCAATATAACAAAAATGTAATATATTTTGTTATGAAATAAAACCATAAAATAATTTTCAATAGATAGTTATGGATTTTGAACAGTTATTTCAATTATGCCAGAAAAATCTGATTAAGAAGGAAATGATAAATGAAAACATTATTTTTTGAAAGGAATTGTGCATGGATGTTCATAGCATCTTTATTTAAAACAGGTAAAAACTGGAAACAACCCAAATATCCATCCACAGGTGTATGCAATAAGGGAATGCAGCATATCTTTCAAAGGAAAACTTTGCAACAATAAATAGGAGCACTGACATGCCACAAAATGATTGTCTTAACTTCTAAGGCCTCCATAACAAACACAACACAAACTGGTGGGGTAAGGCAACATAAACCTGCTGTCCCATGTTTCGGGGAGCCTGCGGTCTGGAATGAAGGGGTTGGCAACTCCACAGTTCCTCTGAACTCTGTAAGGAAATATCTTGCAACTGAGAAGTTAGAATTTAAGGGATGTTACAATTACTGAATTACGATACAGATATTCCTTTTTACTTTCTAGCATACCAGAAGGAAATACCTGAAATCTTTGAATGGTAATCCAGCTGCCATGATCTCTGATAGTGATTGTTTAGACTTTATCTTGCATGCTTGTGATTAAAAATTTTGTGACTAACCTTCAGTTGTAGCCATTTATTCCATTTTTTAACTTTAGATACTTGTGATTACTAAAGATATCCCCTAATGTTTATTAATGAAGAGTCCTGGGTCAGTCCAGAACTAACCCACCTCAAGTCCAAAGTTATCCTGATAACCAAGACTGGATCTCACCAAAATAGGCCCACCTGAATTGCACCTGCAAGTCACCTATACCTCATTGTAATACTGACATTTATGTCCATCATCAAAACGCTGCGATTTTCTTCCATATATTCTGTGACTAAGCATGAAGTCAATCTGCACATGCTCAATTACTGAAACACCTCTAATTATATCATCTGAGATTATTGTACTCATTATCCTAAAACCTTCCCATCTTTTAATGCTGTAAAACTATCAGGATTGCTGCAGTTCAGGGAGACAGATTATGAGGCCTGTGGGCCATCTGCTTTCCTGCTACATGCCTAGTAATAAACTTTTTCTCTCTTTGAAACCCCAGTGTCTCAGGAATTGGTCATGAGAGCACATGGGCAAAAGAATCCACTGTCTTCGTCACGCTGCACCCTGATCCTTGCCCTCTCTTGACTCTGGCAGTTGCTTACCAACAACCCATGTGGTTCTCTGCCTCCACTGTCATGAAATATTTTCCCCATTCTGTCAGTGTCTATATAAATTTCCTCCTTTTGGGAGGACCCGAGTCATTCTGGATTAAGAATCCACCCGACTCTAGTAGGATCTCGTTTGAACTTGCTTAATTTCGTCTAAAATGACCCTATTTCTAAATAAATTCACATTCTAAGGTAATGATGAGTAAGACCTCAACTTATCTTTCCCGGGACAAAATTCAATCCATTACAGAGGTGAATATGAAAACATGATGGAAAATAGCATCACAGAGTAATGCATGACTCACAAGTCTGCCTAAATGAAATTCTTAAATTGGGAAAGAATGCTTATGAATTCTGAACTGATACTAATTTTTGTGATTCAAAAATGACAAATCAGAACTCCTACAAATTTTTCAGGATTTTCCCCACTCAAGTTATTCTGTATTTCTAAGAACATTTATTTATGCTTTTTGCAATAATAATGACTGATCATTAAAATAAATAGGGAATCATTTTCTGTTATAAGTTTATTTAAAGTATATCTTGGGTTTCTGGTTGAATATGATATAATAATAAACGTATAATTAACTATCCTTATAAATCAGCATATTGTGACAAAGTTACAGATTTTAAAAACATGAAAAATTACATGTAAATGGATATACATTGGATAATACCAAACAAAAGCAGAAAACATTAACACAGATGAAATGCCAAATAAGAAAGTAATGTTTAAAGTATAAGATAATATCACAGCTATTTAATATTTAAAATTTCTCATTCTTATAAATTTGAAATGCATAAAACATTCATTATTCTACCTGATTGCCCTGCATTTTGTTTTGGAACAAATATTTCAAAATTCAAAAATCCTTTCATTTTTGCCTTGACAATCCCAGATTCTTCACATTTGAGAAATGGACCCAAATGAACCAAAAAGTCAAATATATTTGTGATTCTTCACATTTGGGAAATGGATCTAAATGAACCAAAAAGTCAAATATATTTGTGACAGAAGCCAGATTGATTTGTGTGGTTTACTGGAAGAGCCAAATACCCACATGAAATAGATCTCAACATTAGGCATATTTACCCACCCTAGTAAGTTGGTAGTTTGTGTCTGTGGGTCTGCCTTTTAGGAGTGAAGAAGAACCTGAACTCTCTATACATCATGAGCTTCAAAGAGAAAGAACCAAGCTAAGATATGCATGCACAGGTTGACTTTTCTGACAATTCATTTCAACTCCAAGGACCACAGTGATTTTTTTTTTTTTAATTTGCATATGGGCAGGAGGCACCAGGGATCGAACTCCAGACCTCCAGCACGGCAGGTCGGAGCTCTGCCTGCTGAGCCACGGCAGCCGCCCAGGACCACAGTGATTTATAAAGGAAGATTGAAGATTTGCTCACTAACAAATAAAATTTTGTCTCTCAGAGAATTTACATTTAATAAACCTATTTTACCAATACATCCAACTTGTTGCTTCTGACAAGTAAACAGTATTTTCAATAACTTAACTTCAAAGACTACAGTTTGATTGTTATATGTTCAGTCATTTTTCAAAAATCATTAATCTCTGGTGGATTCTAAATTGCTCTTTCCTATTGTTGCAATCTTTGTCAATAGCCACATCTGCAACACTGTTAATGATTATAGCTGCTGATTGTAATGAACTCATTTGAAATTTATATAGGCTAATATTTATTTTCCTAAAATATTCTACTGGAATGTAGAATTAGTTGAGTTTGGCTAATTTCTGCAATTCTGGAGTACTGCCAAAATTAGTTATTTTTTTCCTGCTGTTAGTTGTGTTAAATAATATTTCCCTTTTACACATTATCTGCTTAAAATAAACCTATGACTAGTATCAGAAACAATGAATGAGACCTCTTAATTTGTATACTGATTGGTAGGTTAGATAAATGAAGTAGAATTGTGCCATATTAAATATCTAGCTGAGACTTTTATATGTAATGGAGATATGTATTAAATATGCTTTATTACTTCTTCTCTTTTTTAGAAAGAAAACCAATAAAATTTAAAAATACTTATATAGTAATAGGATAGAGAATAAGTCTCAAGGGGGTATAAAAGATTGAAAATAAGTTAGCAGAGTTTTTGCTTGCATGCATGTTATGATGTAGGTGGATATGTTTTTGTCTAAATAAATTAAGGTTAATCATTAATTTGATAATTGTCTCTTTTTTTTCTAATTTTCTTGAAACTATTAATTCTATTTTCTTTAGAATTTTTTTTTCATTGAACATGAAGCTACATTGATTGGAGTGATATATATAAAATGACAACTTGGAAAGCATTGTGAGCTTACAACTCCAGAGATTTAAAATGTGAATATTGAAGGGATTATTTTAGGAACTATACAAGTGATGTTATCTTTAGATTATTTTAGGAAACCCATGCTTTTTTATTATAATATATTCAACATCAGGTTTTTGAGTCCCTAATTTGCAACTGGTGTCCTATACTTGAAAGGTATTACTATTAAGGGTCAGAAATCCTGAAAAGAGTTATAATTTAATTAAAGAATGCTACAAATAAAGTGCCATTAAAATTAAAGGATTTCTTCCTTTATGAATTTATGGTGTTTAAATGAAAGAACTGATTTCAAAAGTTGAGCTAAATGTTCTCAGAAATATGTCTCTGACTTTCTTCTGGTCTGCCCTTGTCATTCTTGAACATATGCATCAATTTAAAAGTATGCAATATTTAAAAATATAGATAGCTAGATAGATTACACCCATTATTGTCCACTCGTTGTATTAATCAACTCTGAAAATCAGGATTGTACTTACTTTGTTGTCATATTTTAAGCTTAGGGTGTCCTGAGTTTAGAAGAGTGGAGATAAACCACTGGTGATGTTGATTCTTGTGTCTGCAATGCACCTCGTCACAGGAGAATGCTTCATGTGATTTCGTTTGAATTTGTAATGTGCTCCCTATATTTGCTTCTGACCTTGCACCCTTTTCCATTTGTGGGGATAACGTAAATGTATAGGAGTTAACAATATACTCGATTTTATTAATCTATATTATATTTATTTTTATATCTATATTATTTTTAAAGAACTTTTTAGAGATCACTCTGCATGATCCCAAACCCAGTGACACTTTTCTTCTAACTGGAATCATTGTCACTCCAAATTCAGAGTTTGGCATCCCCCTGGGATTGTTAAACATGTTTAAATATTTACATAAATGAATTTCTACTGAACGTGCCATTTAATTTTTTTTTTTTTTACTCCATGGTACCTTTCTTAGATTGCAACTTAATAAATATTGTCCTCTTTAAAATGCTTATTTCCTCAGTAGAATTTCATTGGATGTATTTCAAAATGTTTAATCCAACAACTGTTGATGGACATTATTTAAAGTGTTTGAAATTTTCTTGGTTATACGCTATGCTACAGTGAAAAGATTGTATGTGAATTCCTGTCACCATTTATGACTTTCTGTAGAGGATACACATAAAAATGGACATCCCAGCTAAAAATAAGGCATGCATCTCTTTGATTCAAAATTAATATTGCCAAAAATAA